>JAQIXC010000617.1:0-22551 GCA_034697605.1 Metabelba pulverosa | reverse complement strand
CTCTCTCTCTCTCTCTCTCTCTCTCTCTCTCTCTCTCTCTCTCTCTCTCTCTCTCTCTCTCTCTCTCTCTCTCCCAATTTATTGAATCATGAACATTTAGATATTTTAGCTATGCTTGCTAATTTACTTTAGTTTTGAAGAATTAAACTTATATTCATTATCACTGTGGGTAGGTAAATAGTGTACGATTGTATGTATCAATATTAAGCTTATAATATTATTTAGAAAAATTTAATTCAATGTAAATAATTATAAAATTAACAGAGTAACTTCTGTAAAAATTAAAAGTAAACATCAAAATTGATTTATTGCTGACTAAGCTCTTTGTTAATAACAACTTAAAAGAAGAAAAGATACATTTAGTTGTTCAAATTTATGTAATATATTTATTAATAATTATTTCATTACTTTCACTAAATCTTTTCGACACTTTGTTCTTATTGTTAACTATTTGTTTTACTAGTATTAAGCAGAGAATGAGAACCACAGGAACTTGATTTAAAATTCAACAAAATTTTATTATAATTATTTTTAAAAAATTTTGCAAATTAGCTTACTTTAAGAAAATATATTAAATGCTAGTTTGACTTTTATTAAACAATTTGGATTGATTTTAAATTATCAAAACTAAATTCTATGGTTAATTTTGAGCTACTAGTCATTACTACCCTGTTGGTTTTGAGCAAAAATTGGTTCTCTTCCTTGCAGCTTTACCCTTTTAAAATCCTGATTATATATATTTCAATTTGTATCATGTTTTATTTTATTTTTTGTGTTTCATGTCTCATTTCATACATTGTAGCCTAATATGCGAAAGCAATGAGAAGTTTGCGCAGCGCTAGCGCTGGCACGAGTGCCGACTCCGACAGTGTGTGCGAGAGTGTGGAGAAGAATATTATGGTTTGAGAGAAGGGGACAGTAGAGACAGTGGAGTGAAATGTTGGCTAATTTGGTTTAATAGTTGGAATTGAATGCGGGAGTGCGGGAGAGTGCGACAGATATGTTGTAGGACACGAACCACTGAATCAGAAATGAAGGGATGGGAAAGGATGGGAAGGGATGCGGATGCGGCCAACTAAGTACGGCTTCGCTGCTTTCGTGATCTCGTCTACTCTGCACTCCGACTGCTAATCAATTTTCAATAAAGGCTTTGCGTATACACTGCTTATACACAACTGTGCAAACAATGCGAACAAAAAATAGACAAAACAGACATTAGTTGAGAAGAGTATTAACTGAACGCCAGCGCCAGTATTGCTAGTATTTGCATGCGATGTGCATTACCGGTGCCGTTCGCTTCTCATTATATCGCATTACATTATGTCGCTCTAAAGTGGCTCCAATACCTCCTATTCCTCCTATTCCTCCTATTCCTTCATTTTCTTCACTGCTTTCACTGTCGACGCCTTACCGTTCGATTCATTATAACAATCGATACTTTGTTTCCGAGAGTAGAGAGAAATTTCAGCAAAAACCGAATTGAAGGCAAAGACAAAGACTTCGAGCAAACAGTCAAACAGTTGCGGAGAAAAATTGATTCGTTTTAATGTATGACATAAAACACAACTGAATGAGTGCTGACATGCAGTGAACGTATGCTTTCGATTCGTTCAATGATGCGATGTCTTAAACAAGATTAAAAGATGTGTAATGTTTTCATCCAACTCTCCCTATCATTCCCATCCCTCCCTTCCGTCCCTTCTCTCTCTCTCTCTCTCTCTCTCTCTCTCTCTCTCTCTCTCTCTCTCTCTCTCCCATGCCTCCCACTCCCTTCTTTATTCGACTCAACTCTAGGGCTGCCATAGAAACAAGTGGTAAGTATTGGGATGTGAAGAGATGCGGCACCAGATCACAGATTATATATCTATTCTACGGCTCAGTATGTGATGTGCCATACAATTCGAGTGAAAAGGGGATGACATAAGGGGGATGGAAGGAGAGAAAGAAGTGTGTGTGAAGTTGGAGAGAGAGAGAGAGAGAGAGAGAGAGAGAGAGAGAGAGAGAGAGAGAGAGAGAGAGAGAGGCCGCGGGGGCGGCGAATCGGGGGCGGAATTACGAGTCGGAAAAAGTGCGTTGAGGTATGTGTGCTCTTCTAACCCCTAAACACAGTGCGAGAAAATTCTGTACAGTATTTGATTCGCTCTCTCGACTGAACAATCTTTACACCGTTCGCACTCGTGATCTAAAATTAAGCATCATACTAAAACACATCATTTGTTGCTATGATTTTTCTATTATTCCGATTGGGCGGACACACCCAACGAGAAAAATACGCTCATAAGGAGAGCTGGAAATATTTTTTAGCCATATATATTTTATAGAAAAAATGAGAATTTATTTCTGATATACTTTACACAGATTTTTTTGGGAGTGTATCGTAATTCTGGTGCAGAATCGAAAATCTTGTTTATAGTTAGAAGCGTATGTGTAGAGACAATGGATTTTTATACTTTGGATATTTTCATGCTTAACTTTTATACTGTATGAGTTATATCGATATTATACACGATTTTACTATGTAATCTAAGAGTGTTTAACAAGTTTTTACTATAAATTAGAAATTATTTTATATATAACTTAATTATCATCTTTTGTAGTAATTAGAGCAGAAATTGCAATTAAAATTTTTGTTTACATTGCTCTTATTACAAAATTATCTTCCTAAAAATTATTAAACATAAATTATTGATTATAGATTAGCATAAAAACTTTTTAAACACTCTTAATTTGTTTTATGTATAAAAAATGTTACTAGCTAAGTAATGCTAACATTATAAATTAATTATAATTTTATACCTGTACAAGTATAACAAATCAATAAGTTGGCGGAAAAAATCGAACCAATCAAAAAGTACACTGCATATTCAGCAATATCGAGAGCTAACTTTGTCGAGCATTCCTGCGCTTGTATTCGAGAGACGATCGACTTGTGATAGATTGCAAATCGATATAAGTTTGAAAATTTTTCGTTTAAATATTATTTGTAAATTACCATGATTCTATAACTAAAACTTCAACATTGACATTGACGCCTTAAACTTTCTCGCTTACAAATTAGCAAGCATTTATGTTGATAACGTAAAGATTGTGAAACAAACATGATAATTACACACGTTTTGCTATTTTTAGTGTACAGTATCTTTCATCATTGTGTTTAGCATGATAAAATTACTTTTCAACAAATTGGTGTTTTTAAAAAAAAGTTAACTTTGACAACGTCCGTAAGTAATCCGCTCATAGATAATATAGCGCCTAGTATTTCAAGCAAGATTAATTTGCGCTTCGACAAACCCACACACAGTTCGCCATTAGTGTTCATTGTTGCGGTACTTGCGGTCATTGGTGCGCTCATTGCGGTCGTTGTTTCGCTCGCTATTGCGGTCACTGTTGCGGTCGCTGTTGCGGTCACTGTTGCGATGACTGTTAATCACTCCGTCGTTCATATCATTGATCACTGATATCGACATTGAGTTTCGATTCCGGAATTCTTCCATTTCTTTGCGCCTGAGTTTCAGTTCAATAGCAATGAATAAGTTGCACATAAGTAACATGCATATAATATGTACCTGATACATAGGTAGATGTAGATGCAGGAAAGCGCAGTCATCGTGAGATTGAGTAAAATGATGAGAAACTTGAGTCCACCCGAGCCGGTGAAGCAGCTGATGATTGTGGCCAAACACATGACGACCGCAAACACCGACATTACCGCCAGATTCTCCTTCAGTACGCCCAGCAGTCCGATCAGTTCGAATGTGAAGCAAATCAGCGACATTATTAGCATGATTATTCCTCCCAATTCTACAAACAATGCACAATATTATATCAATGAATATTTGAGTAGATAGCTGTTTTCTTAATTATATGATATTAAGTTAATTAAATTAATTTAATATTATATGACGTATTTTACATAAATTTGCAAAATGATTAACATATTTTTAAAAATTATACATATAAATTTTGTTTATATAGATTTAAGCTAAAATTAATTTAGTTTAATGAAGAAATAATTTTCCAAATTTGTTATAGAAATAAAATGCTGAAAATGTATCAAAATGCGAGTTAAGCGAGGGAAGACTTGGTCATGCCTTTTAATTGGTAATAGCATGACCATAAATATTTAGTTTTGCTATGTCTTCTAAAAACAGAATGAATCAAATAACGACATGCTTGATTTGTTGATTGGCGAACTTACCAAGCAAACTTTGTTCGCTGAGACTCTCGACGTCCTGAGATCGGGCCAATTGGAAGAGAGCGGCGACTAATTGGGCGATCGCTCCGATTATACTCAAAGAGATGACGGAAATCAGTATCGCTTTCACTAATGAAAAGCTATTTGTCATTTGTATCGGCATTTCGTTTATCAATCAGTTCTATCTCTCAAACACCACAACCACTACACCGACGAGAAAAACGCTCTCATCTATTGTCAGTTGAGTTGACGCTTAAATTAAGCTTGCCTAAATGAATAATTAGAGCAAGTCTTCGTTTGTTATCAAATCGATTACGCGTTTGATAGATCGGTATTCAATTATCAACAGACAGTTCGTTTTTCGAAACACACAATAGACATATTACTCCTTTTTTGCGGCGAGATAAAAAATTGTTCATTGTAAAGACATGCAACAACAGTGATTGACACAACGGCACAGGAGAAAAAGGTGGTGAAATGATTTTTTTATGCTGTACAGTTTAGCGGCAAAGAATTTCGCTTTTTACTGTCTAAATGAAAGAATGACTTTACTCTTTCAACATATCGCTCACTCGCGCTCTACTCCCGCACTACACCGCATATTCGAAAGTACACCGAATATTCTTACCGTCCTTTTCCCCCGTACTTGACTGAGTGAAGAATGTCGAGTAAAGTATCAATTTTTATATATCAACTCATTATTAATATATAATAATAGCTCTCTTTCGGCTAACGTCTGCTTCAATGCAGTTTCGCTCCCCTTCTCTCTCCCTCTTTGATAATGCTTTCGCTATCTCTCTCTTCACCTCTCCCTCTCTCCCTCTATTCCCTCTTTTCCCTCTCCTCCCTCTCCTGCTTTAGATATTGGATTTGATTAACAGTGATATATACGAAAATCGATGAAAAGTTTCATAAATATTTTATTAGGCTTTTCTTGAAAAAACATGTCATTTCGCGTGTGCTCTCAATGAATATAATTTTTATTTTTTTGCAATATTATTAACAAAATTATTTTGTTATTAGCAATGGATTGGATAATCAAATTGTGAGAAATTAAATCAGTGTAGTTTATGTCAAATAATTAATCACGCTTTCTATATATTGAAAAAATGCTAAATATAATTATTTATGTTTATTTTTAGAAACGTATTATTTAAATAGAAAATAGAGTATTAATTAGTTTTTACTAAGATTTATTCAGGGTTATGTAAGAAAGTTTATTATTAACATTGTAATTGGATCTTAAATTGTTATTAGGACTAATATTTAATTATAACTGAACTTTTTATAATTAAAAATATTTATAAATAATTTAATAAATTTATAATTAATCTCAATTTTAGCAAATAATTATTTTTATATCTATTTTACCATGCCCCTATACTCCACACAGCCTTGATATGATTGAAAGTGTATTTTAGTTATGTACAATTTCAAATTAATTAACATAGCTAAAATTGTTGACTTATTCTCGTTTTGAGAAGCGTGGCTATTTTTACATCGCTGAATACAGTAAAATTCGCAAATGCACATTGGTAATTGCGGCGAACATTCTTGCCACACTCGTTCACTCGTCTGATTCACTAAAAAAATATTTTCATTTCTCATTAATTACATAATCCGTGTATTAGAAAGTCGTCATAACATTCGGCAATAGAGAGTTGAGATGAGACGGGTTTGCCTGAAAGTAATGCTCACATTTCACAAAGTCAAAATTTCGAAAAAGAAACTTGGCATTCGTTAACCTTCCCTTCTTTACGGCACTATTTTTATTTAGGCTTTTCTAATCACATGTTTTCTTCAATGATATATCATTCACAGGTTATAGTCGTCTCGTAGTCTATACGCGAAAACTTTTTTCTAAATTATAAAAATTAACATTTTATTGTATTTTTAGTAATTAATAATTTTTAAAAATTAAAACAATATAGTAAATTAACAGGTTTGGCAGTTTTCTGCATTTTTCCATTAAATTTAGCAATTTAATAAATTATTCTTTTAGACTAAATTTTTATTTTATTTTTTCAAGCTTTAATAATTTAGTACAGAATGAATTTTTGATGATTGAATAATGATATTTACAGTTTTAAATTTTAAATAATGCCAAATTTTGTTCATGAACAAATATAAATTTTGCAAATGTCAAGTCTACTATACAGTATATACAGTGTATTTTAATTTTTTGAAACGAAAGATATGGCGATAACTGCCAATAAAGACACTGTTATTATGACATCAATTGAATGATTAAATAGAAGCGATTTTCGCGTTAACGCGAATGTGGAGTAAAAAATAGTTTATAATTATCGACATAAGAGAGATATGTGGAGAGAGAGAGAGAGAGAGAGAGAGAGAGAGAGATCGGCAAAAAATAACTCACAAATCAATATCAAACCGAATGTCGAAAACATTTCGACAACAAAAACAAGAAATTATGAAAACGTTTTGCGTATTTGCGTTAATACGCGTTCAAAGATCTAATTTTAACGCAAATTATATTTAAATTCGTTTTTTGTCTCTTGTTTTCTGACAAATGATTTTCTGCGGTACGTAAGTCACACTTCATTTGCGATCCGGGGATTGATGGCAGTGATTTTTATCATGCTACAAAACAAGAATCCTTTTTGTCACGTTTGTCTAAATTTAGATTTGTCTCTAATAATTGGATTTGATTTCGAGAAAAATTTGTTTAAATAGCAAATACTCTGACAAATTGTCAAGCGGCAATTACCAGGGTAGAATTTGTTCTTATCGAATTGGCGAAATGTAATATGTTTAATTTGAAACTAGTTCACATGCAGTTGTGTAAAATGCTTCCAAATAAATTTAAAATAAATTACTAAAATTATTTGTTTTTACAAACTTTTTTATTCAATATAAAATTTATTTAACAATACAAATTATTTTACATGTAAAAATATATACAGTATATTGCATTCTTAATATCATTAATTTAATTAATTAAAAAATTTTATCAATCATATTTAAACAATATTTGATATTTTATATGGTATAAGTATTCGTATAATCAAGATAGAAACCCATTTTTGTGTTACCAAGAATTTTTCAAACATTATTCAGACATTATTTTTCGCGAAAATATCAGATTTCCGACAAATTTAAAACAAATTCATTTAATTCAAGATTTTTCGCTGAATTTCATATGTTTTGCATTTAATTCTGAAATTTTTTGAATAAAACTGAGAAAAAAAATATATTTTTAAATTTCTAAATATAAAAACAAATTATGTTATGAATAATGTTTTGAACTAATATTTGCATTTATGTTCACTCATTAAAATTCTCCCGTTTTGAGTTGCAGTCTCAAAATTACACAGATAGAATAAACGCTTGTTACAATTTTTAGAATTTAGAGTAAACTTTTTCATCTTTCATGCAACATTTAAACAATATTTTTAAGAAAAAAATAATATATTTTCCAATCTTTAAATTAAAATTATTTTTTTGAAATAAAATTTTGATAAATGTATAATGTTTAAATCTTTGTTTTTAATACAAACTTAAATCCATTCTTTTATATCCATTAAAAACGCACATTGTATTGATAACTCATTGCCACAAAATAAATTGGTACAAGATATTTGATCTAGCGTAGTATTTAGATAGAGATACGCAGTAAATGTAACATGATTAACTTTTACTTGACTTGACACAATTCACCAAGTGCGTCATCAGCTGCCAGCCAGGAGTCGGCACCGAAGTGTTGCACTTGTATGGCAAACACACATTTGCAATAAACACATGTTTCCAAATGGGGTAGAAAAAAGCACCGTGCTAGTCCTTGATTTTGAGCAGCAGGTATATGAGCGATAGGGCAAAGATGGTTGCGATGAACGATGAGATGCCTTCGAAATATCCGGCTTTGAAGTGGAATTTGAAGAACAGACTAATTGTCATAAGACTGGCGAACACTGTGCAGAGGATTAGGTTCTCTTTGATCGCAGCGAACAGTCCGACCAATTCGATGACCGTTGAGAAGATTGCGATCAGTATGAGTGCAATGCATTGCTTTCCTACGATAGTGCGAAACAACATGAATCTTTTAAATGTTCCAAAAGAAAAAGAATATTTACAAAAATTACATTTTAATGACGCTTTTCGTCGAAAACAAAAGATTAAAAAATTAGATAAAAATAACGATTCAAATCGCAAACGACTTCTTATGCATCTACTGTTGAAAAGCGCTGCTTAATGATAACATTTAAAATAGCATGCTAAACATCAAATCATCTCATTTTGAGATGGGTGAAGGAGCAGGAGAGAGAGAGAGAGAGAGAGAGAGAGAGAGAGAGAGAGAGAGACCGCAAATTTGTGCGAGCTGTTTTGCGCAACACTATGATCTAATTGTCTGATTAAAACAATGAGATACATTGTGTTTTATAAAAAGAATGCATTGTGAAATATGTGTTTGCATTCAAGTTATTTTGCTTTTTTGTTAATTTTTAATTTTTGTGTAAATTTTGTGTTTTTAGTGTTTGTTTTGAACCAAAAGTCACTTTAGCTGTCTTAATTTGTTTTTGCAATTGTGCAGTAGTGTAAATTTATAAGCATTATACTGAATTTGTATCTAGATCAGCTATAACTCATTTAGACATTCAGACATTTAGATTGATTTAGTGAACTTTAAAATAAACACAATTTTACAATGTACACAATAGGGGTGTTTTGTTATCCATATTAATATTTCATTTTAAAATATTACTGTTTTGACTTTTAATAAAGATAACATTTTTAATCCAGATATACAGTAAACTTAATAGCTAAAACTATTCAATTTTATAAATGATACAAAAATGATTAGTTGTATTAGTTAAAATAGCAAACTTAAAATGTATTTAAACTAATGAAGCAGAAATATACATTGTCAAGCTATAGCATTTATATACTGTATCTGTACCGGTAGACAATGTCATTATATAAAGATCTTACCATTGCTCATTCAAAATAATTTCATAGAATTAGTAATCTAATTTAAATTTAGCATATTGTTAGAAAATAGATAAATTGTTTGTGATTGTTTAGATTGTAACAATCGACTTACTGATAGCCTGCTTAGCGTCGTAGCTGTGACTCTCCGACATCTTAATCACCTCTAATGTGTAGATCGAGTGACAGAACAGACCGATCGATACGACTGTACACAAAGCGCACGAAACGATTAGCGATACTTTGACGCACCGGTAACTCGGACTGTCCATCGGCAGGGTATCTATCGCCGGCATCCCTGCCCTCACGTAGTCGCTCGCTGTTGTCCTACTATTAACAACAACGAAGTGGAAGACAACAAAACAAAAACAAATTTCTTTTCTCAAATCATTTGAATTTTTGGATTTTTTATTGAGAAAAATCAAAAACGTTTTCAAAACATTCAAACATTAGTGAAACGAATCTCTAATTAGTTAATCAACTCTTCGGAGCGCTCTTCCGATTCGTAGTGAGACTTCGCGTCGGCTTTTCTCGACTCTCGTCTCTCACTCGCAAACGGATTGACTGAATGCCAGAAACGGTCGACAACTAGTGTTTCTTTATTTAGTTGAGGAAACCCACAAAATACGGGAATTAAATCAAAATTCATTAGAAAATACCACAAAAACCGAAATTTATGTGAGAAATTAAACTGGATTAAATTCACTTTTACTAGAATAAATTATTTCAGAAATTTACAGTAATATTATCTAACTAAAAGTTACATTAAAGTTGTATGTTCTTACTAAGTATATTATGTAAATTTAGCCCGGGTGTAAATATGTACGGGTGCGCAAAAATATATGTACCGGAATTTAGAAATTAGAGTTTAATTAAGCATGGCAAACAATCTCGACAGTAGACATAAATAAGAAAGTTTTTATCGTATTCCCGGATTGAATAAATTGTTTCGCACACACGTTTGTGCAGAAATAAAAATGAACTTGGCTACTCCGCGCTATTTTTTTTTGTCTCTCGCACTCACTCTCATCCTAACACCGAACTCATCACTGAGTCATCCCTTCGAGAGGTTCTGCTCATTAGGATCGAGAGGAACAGTAGAAGAGGAGAGAAGTCGGAGAATAGGAAAAAAGAGTAAAAATAGTCTCATTTCCGCACATATCAGGCGAATAGCGTACGGAATAAAAAGCATTTTAACTCAAATAAATTTTCATGCCACAAGACGTGTCGAATAGACGGGACAAATAATTATCGACAGAGAAGAAAAACTGCGGCTGGCTTATTTTTCGCGCCAATCACGAGCAGCGATTTATTGCCATTCGCATTTTCGCACTTCGCACCAGTAGCTAATAAATCATACGTAACCTTAAAGTTAAGGTTAAGATTGTGTTACAGAAAAAGTCGAAAATATTAACAAATATTTACTTTCACTTTGTTTTTGTATAATGTTTAATTTTTTTCGGGTAAGTACACAGTCGCCAGTTTAAATAAATGAGATCTAATTTTGTTCGCCGGCAAAAATTTGCATTGCTCTTCAAGCAATTAATCAAAATACGCACAAAAATTTTCAGCCCGTCTTTGTGCGAAATGGTTCGGTAGCTAAACCGAAATGCAAAATGTTTTTCAACTTTTTTTCTATATTTTATGCTTTTATTCTATTTTACGCGAGACTGGGATTACTGCCAAACGCCGTTCGAATATCTTACGCTATTTTGCAATCATTGTAATTAAATCAGTGTAGCGCTCGAATAGCATGGTAGTCGCGCGCGTTTAGCACTACTGGCTTTAATTTTGTCAAAATTGTTGTTTTTAGGTAAAATCGCTTATTTTAACTACCGTGAAGTATTTTTGGTGAATACGCTTTTGACGTGATTTCGGTTCCAATTTTCTAAATGTAATTTGTTTTACATTGTTGCATTTTTTAAAGATGAAAGTTGGCTATTATATTTTACAGTAAATTTTAATCAAGCTATTTAAATATATTTTTGCACAAAAAGGCTATTTAAGAAAAAATAGAAATAAAAGTTTGACAAAACAATTGTTGCAATGTTGGAAAAAATGAGTAGATTTAGCAAAATTTCATTGTATTTTGTTCTTAATTGTGATTAATTTACTCAACAGTTGTGTTCGGAAAAGTCGACTTTCAAACAGAGCCTAAAACTAATTCCAGTCAAGAATTCTGACGATTCGTTGTATGTTTTGTTCAAAATAGCTCTCAAACACATTGTTCGCACAAATTCTCGCAATTATTTGATTTAATATTTTATGCAACTATTTGAACAAACATCAAAATTTTGCCAACTCAAAATATAAATATCTTCAATTCAGTAGCATACTCTAAAACATGTTTATTGTTTTTAGTAAGACAGACAAAAGATATTTACAAATAGCACTTTTAACTTTTAATAGTTATTTTTATTCTTAATGTAAATAACTTGATTAAATTCTTTAAAATAATTATATATTTTAATTAATTTAAACTTTCGCAATTAAACTTTTAAAAAATATACTTTGCATTAAGTTATATTCCTGCATTAAAACATTAGAGAACTCTGTGTTAGTTAAACATATAGTATAAACATGATGTTATAATTAAAAGTTATTTACCGCTTAAATATTTTGTACGATTTAAAAACTATTTCTAAGCCGCACATTATTCCACAAATAAAATTGCAAAGCATTAAAAAAATACTTGCTAAACCAAAATATTAGACTAATTGCTAAATAAACATTGTTAATAGTAAATTAAGAAAAAATCTGCAAATTCTAACTGCAATACAATGCGAACTATTGAGTTATACTGTTTATTAAGTATAAAAAATATAAATGAGCTCTAATTAAAATACTTCTCATTTGAGAAAACAATATTTCATCATTCTTAATTAGTCTAAGATTTAGACATTTTATTTGTTACGATGTCTACCAAGTGTAACATGTCTAATCTAATTAGTTTGACAATATTTATTTAGCACAGGAACATTTTCTATTTTCTTGCTTTTCGTGAAAAGCGATATAAGTTTCAAAAGTTTTAGACAGTTTTAAACTGGAATGGAGTATAAAATTTCGCTTATGTTTTCTACCCTGAACATTTTAATTCAAATGTCTAAATAGTTTCGGCGCGACTCGTGCTCTACGACTCATTCGACGACTCGGAGGCGCCGGACGACTCGCTGGCCGTCTCGGCGTCGGAGGCATTGGCGGTCTCGGCGTCGGAGGTATTCGGCGAGACTTGCGACGCATCGGCCGCTACTTTGGCGTACCTTTGGGTCCACTTTTTGGCCATTTTGTTGAACTCCTGTCGATTCGCTTTGTACTGTCGGGCGATGTCGGGCACGAGCGGGTCCTCGGGGTTGGGATCAACTAGGAGCATCTGAATGGAGAGCAGCACCTTGGCGATGGTGAGCGCACAGCTCCACTGCTTCTTCAGTGTGTCGAGACATATGACGCCACTCGACGCGATGTTCGGGTGATAGACGCGCGTCTTGAAGCGGATCCGCGGCGGTTGGAACGGATAGTCGCGCGGGAAGCGGATGTGCAGCACGAAGAGGCCGCCCTCGTACGGGCTGTCCGGCGGGCCCTCGATGCTGCCCTCCCACTCGAAGAAGTTCTCGCCGACCGGTTTGGCCGTACAGCGCGGCGGCGGGTCGCGCAGCAGTTCCTCCAGTTCCTTCTGTATGCGCTTTAATGCCATTTCGCCGAAGTTCGCAGTTCTTCGCACCTAATGCTCGCACAAGATCTCAATGCAAAACCTAATTCTCAGCTCAGGATATGTGACACAAAGTATTCGCTCGTTTTTGTGTCGCAATGTTTAGAACTTGCCGTCGATTCGCCCTTTTTGTGCTAAACTAACAATTATTTTTAAGTTTTTCAAACATTTAATTTAAATTAATTTTTTTATCGTTTTTAAACTATACTTTGTACTGTAGGAAAAGAGTTTGCTATTTTTAGGTTTTGAAAATATTTTTTATTTCCAAAATTATAACAAAATAATTGTTTATTTTTTAATAGTTATGAAATTAAAACGAATTGTTATTTTGGAATATTTTTTGTATATTTAATCGATTTTATATTAAATTAAAATTAAAAGCCGAGTTACTGCGTAAAACTTTACATAATCATTTGAAAATCAAATAGATTATACTGTACAAATCTAGATTTCATTAATTTGATTACAGGCTATAGAGTTAATCGTATCGACAGTTTCGGTGCTATGTTTCGACGGCTCAGAACTGGCCATCGATTCAGTCGGCGATTCGATTCCAAACACAGTTTTGACAATATTTTCCAATTTCTTCCAAGACTTCGATTGCGGCTGAGATTTGGTCGACGAGTCGTCGCTCGTGTCGTACGAGTCGTCGACGGACTTGGGGTCAACGGAGTCACTCGAGTCACACGAGTCGACTCTAACAGCGGGAAAGAGCGGCGACCGAATTGATTGGCTATTTTTGGCCAATTTGTTATCGATTTGGGATTTAGTTTCGGACTTCGGCGACGACTTCTCTTTATTCGACTTCTCATCGACTCGTTTGACACTAAACTTAAGATTCTTTTGGATGTTATGTCGGATAACGAAGAATAGAATTGCGGTAATCGCGAGAATTGAGACTATGATTAAGGCGATTACGAGAAACGGTCGGATCTGGTTAGACAGGTCTGAGTGGACAGCACCGGCGATATCGGTCGACGCCTTTGCCGATTGGGTTGTGCTTAGTATTGTCGTCCTTAGAGATGTCGTCCTTAGAGACGACCCGATTGTCGGGTAATCCGTTGCCGTCTCTATTGACTCCGCTATCGAGTTCGTCGTATCATTGATTGCATTCGTAGATCCGCTAAAATTATTACTGTTCGTCGTATTTAGATTTGCTGTCATTTTATTTATTAATTCTCCGCTAATTTATTGAATGTCAATTTTGTAAATTTGTACTTTGATGTCAAAGTTTAGTAGTAAGTTATTTTAAATTGAATACCTTGCTACAATAATACAGCACAACAAATAAAATTCACGCGCATAATTACGAAATATATATTGCAATAATTAAATTAAATAATATCTGTAATAAGTATTGAATACTGTATCATTACTCTAGGAAACTCATTAATGTATCATACTCTAACCCGATGTGTAACTTGTAATGTTAATTTAATATGCAACAATATATTACTAACGATGCGCGTGCTCTTTTGTAAGAATCAAGACAGATTTTAGCCCTTAGCAAGGATTTGTTAGCAAGGAGTAAAAGTTATATTAATAATAAAATAAATAAACAAACAAGATCAAATCAACTAGATTATTTATTAAATTAAAAAACAATTTACACAAAAACAAACAAAGAATTAATTTAATTAAAAACCAAAAATAATTAGAAAACGGAAACAATTAGCACCAAAACAATCACTTCATATAATGTTCACTAATGTCGTCATTAAAGCAGTCGTCGAAGCGCTGAATGGAGTTGCCGTTGGACTGGCACCGGACGGGCACCGCACGAACCGGACTATTGGCGGCTATGACGGCGCCGCCGGGAAACCCATTCGCGCGACCGTTGGCCGCCTTTAAACGCGCGGCCGCTTTGTTCGGACGACTGATCTGCGAGTAAATGGCGGTAATCGACGACATAGTGTCGAATCGGGAGACGTTCGACGTCTGCCGCGGACTATAGTCGAGGCCGAGCACCGGCGCCACCTTCGGCCGCGTCGGCTCGAAACGGGTCGCGTCGAGCCGGGCCTGTCTGCGGCCTACAAGTCGATTGAAAACTTTAGATGAAGATTAGAATGCATTTAATACTTGAGTTTCGAATCGAATGAGAGGCGTCGGCGCCGGCGCCGCCGTCGCACACAGAGATAGAAATAAGCAATACCGGTGATGGTCAGGAACGACAGGATTATTGTCGTCAGACACGCCGTTATTACAATGCCGATGAAGATCGAGATGAGGATCGAGTCGTCGTCGCGAGTGGTCAGCTTGTTCAGCACCCCGCCCGTCCGCACCTCCCGGTTCGTTCGCACCGTGTTGACCAGGGTGAAGACCTTGCGCGCCCGCTCCGAGCACCCGAAGAAATCCGACACCATTTGCGGCTGGGTGGTTTTGTATGGAATGAAAGGCAGATTTGCTTTATTGCATGTTGCTATCTTATTTACTTATTTTATTAGTTAAAAAGATTTTTAATTACTTCAGCTGTATTTTTATTCGTATAGTAATTAGTTAATTTTGCAATTATTAACTATTTATATCTTGTTAAATTTTAATTATATTTTTAATTTAAGCTTTATATTCTATTTTAATGTTGTTAATTATTAAGAATTAATCCGTTGTTAGATAGTTGTGAGTATTTATTGATTTGATTTATGTTTAAATGTGTTTCTATTGACTATTGTTTGTAGTTAGATTCGATTGCGTGATATATATAGCATAAACTAAATGCTATTAAAATTAATGGCAAAATTGTCTTGTTTGTTTTTATTAGATTGTTGTTATTTAATAGTGCTGTTGTTGTTATAGATATTATTTTAATTTATTTATGTGTTTTTGTAATTGAATATTGAATTGCTATCAATAATAACTGCAATTATTAGTTAAATCGATATAAATATTAAATATATTTATGTATGAATTTATGTCCAAATTAACTGCAGCCTAAAATATATTTACCAATTCATTGAACTCATCCTAATTTAAAATAGTCGTAAAAATTACTAGATTGATATTATTTCAAACGATTGATATAAATAAAAAAAATGTAGTGAAAAATATTATCTATTTATGTGTTTTTTGGTGAATTGATTCGCAAACGTGTTATTCGACGACTGACTGACTTATTCGCACATAAAGTGCTATTTTCGTTGCATCAGATCGTGTGAACAAATTTATTTATTTCCAAAATAAATTAAACTTTTTTCAATTTAATTTTATCAGTCAAAAATTTAAACTTATTAAATAAATATAAATCTAGAAATATTCACACAAATGTCAAGCATAAAATATTAATAAATATTTTGCTGAAAAATTATTCAAATTATTACTCGTCAACCCAAATAAAAATATGTAAACCAACTAATTAATAACCAAAAAACTAACTAGCTAAATAAGCTGTATAAACTATAAGTAAGATTCATATAAATAAGAGAGATAAATTAACTCATTAACATTTAAATTAAAACTAAAAACTAATCAATGTATTAATCAAAAAAGCGCACTAAACATGGTAATATTTTAAATAGGAAATTAAATGTAAAAGAAATAAACATCGCTAAAACGCATATTTAGTCATAACAAATTAATCAGATGTAAATTAATCATTGCTAGAAAATGTCGTACCGTTTCCGTGAGCCTACGATCGGTGCGATTGTAGATATGATATCGATATATACGGCCAATGCGTTCGATGCTATTCTTGGTCTCACCGATCGCGTAGACAATGCCGTTCATCTCAAACATGCCGGTGTAGACGACTTGGTCGCCGATGTCCCGGTAGCGCCAGGACGAGTTCCAGTTCTTCGTGTCCAACGTATTCCAGGCCAACACCGTATTCGAGAAGTTCTTGCCGTTGATAATGAAGATCATCTCATAGCGCGTCGGCAGATACGCGACGGGACGGAACTCCTGGTACGCTTCCCAGCCGTTCGGCCAGAGATTGCCGCCCAGCAAACCCACCTATTCGGCGCACAGTACAATGCATAAATTTTAGTGGAGATCAAACAAACAAATTCTCATTAATATTATTCTTCTTAAGCTCTGCTTTTGTATTCTTCTAATTAAAAGTTGAGAAAAATTGTATTTATTTTTGTTTCTCATTCGCCTCTTAATGACTTAATTACAAAGAAACAATAATTGCTTGCTTATTTTTCTTCATGTATTATGATTAATTAACCCAGAAGTTTCATTATTCAGATTTATTCGTAACTTCGGGTGCATTTCTGCATTTCTGATAAGAATAACATGAATTTTTAATTGGTGAAATGCATTTATACGGTATAAATTTTTTGTGCGAATTGTTTGCTTCAGATAAGACAAGACACCGACGTTTGGTATGAAAATCTAAATTTTGTTATTTTTCCGAAATAAATTCACCCTGTTTAGGGCTTAAGTTGGGCAAGCTCATTTACATTTCCTTTTAATTTGGCGATAGTTTTTGTTGCTATTCTTATTTTTTCCTTCAATTTGATACTGATTAATTGAGTTATGCAATTTTATCATAGTTATTTTTTCGCGTTTTCCTACTTAACTTTCGCCGTTAACTCAATACTCAATAATAATTTTGTTTTTGTTTCTCATAATTAAGAGTAAGTTTATATAGGATTTAGATTTTATGTCGCATTAAAAAAATAATTTCTTGTATTTATCACTCTCTTTCGATTTTTTATTTGTACGCTTTTTATTCTTGTTAATTAATAATCCGCTTTTTTCGATTGAACTAAATAGCAAGGTGCTAATCAAAAATATTACTGTTTATTAAAGCAGTTTTTATTTAATAAACGCTTTGATTCAATCAATTTCTGGTCAATGACAAGGAATTAAAAATTTTTATAATTACATATTTTCTGTGTCTATAACGCAATGAACTTTTGTTATAAAACATTTAGTTTTTCAATCGAAATAAAATCAAAATATTAAAACACAAAATGCATATAATGTTAGGTCAGGTTAGATGTGAAGATATAGTCTGCGAATTGTTTACATAAATTATTACAACAATTAAATGCTATTTTATATTTACTCTTCGCACTCGAAGAACAAACATGTTTATCGCTTTTTAAACAGTATTTTCCTACAAAAGGCTGTAAAATATTTTTGTTTAAGTGATTACCTGTTATAACTAAAAACAGCTTTTTCACCATTAATTCAATATTATCAAGCATAATTTATGGCCACGATGCGGCAAAATAAAATAAAAATGCTGGCATAAATAAGTATTTACGTAAAATATTAATTATGGTGATTTTTATTATGAAGTTCATTTTGCCATTTCTATTTTAATTATTCAAAACTTTTATGTGTGCCTAAAAACTTTATGTGTAAAATAAAGTTTGTTTTTCTTCTTTTTATAAATTGAATTGTTAGTTTATCGCTTTAAATATTTAAAAATAAATTCTTATGGTTTTGTCTAAACGTTAATCAAATATAACTTAAATTTTTTATTTATTTATTTTATTTTCTGAAAAACATTTGTGACAATGATTTATAAATCGTAGCGAACAATGAGTCCCAAAAACACTGTTTGATATCATCTAAATTAATCAAGTTGTATATTTTTAAACATTTAAATACTGCTATGTAAAAACACTTGATAATTTTAACAATGAAAAATTATAGTAAATAAAAATACAACACTAAAATTTTGTAAATAATAATAAATATAAAACTGTTAAATAGTGTCATTAAAAAATAATTTCTTTCAAATTAGCATAATTTTAAGAATTATTATGATTAATTATAAACATTAACTATAACAATTACTAATTATTAATTGAAATTTAAAGATGCTACTCATATTTGTAAGTTTAAATAATAAATAATAAAATAATGGTGTATATATTTGGAATAATATTTCAAAATAATTTATGCTGGTTAGTACAGAAATAAAATGTAACAAAAAAAATCAAACACCAAATATCTTACAAAATATAATCTGTGCTCTTTAACGGTCTGTCAAAATTAGAGTGCTAAATTTACACCTTATAAACAGCATTTAAAACTTCATCATAATGAGCCGAAATATCGGCTTTCAACAACATGATTTGCCACGTACAAATATTCGATAATAACATCCAAACACCTCAACATAAATAAAACCGTCAAATTTGATGTGTGTAATTTTGTTGCAAAAATTAAAATACAAAAACATAAATATTTGAAAACATTCAAAATAATCCGTGTTAAGTTATATAACAATCCTATTGGCACTGGTGTTGCGCCATCACTACTTTACAACGTAGCTTTTTTGCATTGATTGCACTGCTGGTCAGCACCAGTTACGCACATAATTGCAGATAAGCGTCCGATTGCTGCTCTGCAACAACAATGGGATTGCGATGAAATAATTTCTACCATGATCATATCTGAAATACGCACAAATTAAACTCCAATTCCGATCCCATTTTTCAATTATTAAACAGAAGAACCGAATTTCAGTTCGAAATTAGATAACATTCGGAAAAACGTGTTTTGTCGGACACATAATTCGTATAATCTTGGCAAAATAGTTCATGATAATCGTGACACATTATAAACTACAAAGGGGATGTTTTCTATTGTGTAGAAAATATACCGAACAGTATCTCTGGTAGTAAACAGTATACTGTATAAACTTACTCTGTTAACTCCTAGTTTCGAACTATTTGAAAAGATTACAATAGCACATTTTATCTAGTAATAATTTAATATATATAAAATAACAATGATAAAATCACATTTAGCAAATTAAAACATTTTTACATCAGGCTAAAAACAGCTAAACAAAATCAACAGTATAAAACTCAAACACAAGTTATACAATAGAAGTTTGACTTTTAAAAAGCAAACAAAATACTTAAGCAAAACCAAAATAAAAAGCTTTAAATAGTAATATTAGAAATAAGCAGTGTACAGTAGAATAGGAAACGAACCTGCTTCATGGCCCAGGGCAGGTGCTTGGGTTTGACGCGCTTTTGGCTGCCGTCGCGGTTGCGGACGTCGAGGTTGTAGTACCCGCGCGAACGCGGTTTGTTGTGCAGGAAGTATACGGCCATTGAGCGCATCTTCATGATCTCCTTGCAGTCGGGCACCTGTACCATGTCGCATTTCGGGATCTTCGACACGTTGAACGCGCCCTGGATGTGGTCGCCTGCACACGCACGTACGCGCACATGTAGGTAACCGCAGCGGAAAACAATGTGCAATTTATTAGCAATTTATTTGTAATTAATTCTGGTTTACGCATAATTCGAGTTTAATTGAATTAAGCAAGTATGTAATTTGCACTTGCGATGAGTGTAATAAATAACATGTTGTTTGACGTCTATTATTACTCCTCTTTAGGATTATTATGCATTGTTTATTTCTCTATTATTTGTGTTTTTATCTAATTAAATTTTTGCCAAAATTGAATTGTTTCTGATTACTCTTTTTCAAGTAGTATCTAATTGACCCCTTTTTTGTGTAAATAAAGTTATATTTTTGTTAAATTCTATACAAATTTTAATTTATTAAAATTATTGCTTGTTTTCTAAATAGTTTGATTCTGATTTTATACAGTATGACAGTTGTGTTGAAATGTTTCGAATCAAAGTTTTTTCTGTTTTTTTTTTCTTGTTTTGCAAATAAATATTTACTTTTATACTGTGTATAATAAGTGTGTTTACGCGTGTCTTAGCCTTACTCAGTGAACTCATTCACTCACTTAAGGCAAACATTTTTTTCTCATCAAATCTATTGCCTATAATAGGTATTTAATTCGCTTCCAAAATAAGCTATTTTTATACCTTATCAAGATTAATTTCCGAGCATTACGCATTTTTATCGCAAGCGCCGAATTCACGCATAATCGATGACATAATTCGGCGCTTACCCGTAGGTGTCGATGAAGTGCTTATGGCATACGCGGTTAAATTTGGTATAGAATTAAAGCTAATGGTGATTAGAACGTGATTCGAGACAATTTAGCTGCGAATGGGTAGACGCGCGGCCGTAGTTAACGGTCAAAGTCTTCGTTCGCTACGCTTTCTATGCATTGTATTGTTATAGAGAGCACTCTATGAAGTGCTATAAAGCAATGCAATGCATAGTAAAGCACTGCATATACGGCATAGGAAACGAAGACTTTGACCGTTAACTACCCAAGTTTGCCCAAGAGGTATTTTCAAATTTAATTATCAAAATTTTATTTAATGAATTGTAAAGTTTGCTCTTGATAAAACAAGTCATTATTAGTTTACAGTTTATTCTATCTCTGAATTATTTCTTTTTCCAAGCTTAATTCAGTTTTAATTATGTTCAAAATTATGAGTTACATGTTATTTGAGTATTTGAATATAAATCTGTGATTAAATAATAATCGTTTATAAATCTGAAACTATTAATTTATAATTTACAAGCCAAAATAAACAATACAAATGTGCAATGTTTATTATTTAAATAGATTATCAGCTGAATATATTATAATAATATTACAAATTTATTCATTATTATACTGTTTTCAAATTATATGAGTATAATTAAAATTAAGCTTAGAATTTATCAATTATTTTAAAAATTTAAAAATTAAATAAACATAATTTTTTAATTTAATATAAAATATTGTTTTATTACTTACACAATAAAAATTTATCTAGTAATATTAATTGCATTTATTGGTTATTTATATGGTAAGGTTACTTTTATACTTTTTACACTATTATTTAAGATTTACATAACATAATAATTTTTGAACGTGATAATTTACATATTAATTAATTTTCTAGCTGAAAATTGCAGCAAACCAAACGAGCATTACAAATCATGCGGTTCAACATGCCCAAAAACGTGTTCAAACTACCTTGATAAAATGGCTTGTGCTGATATGTGCATAAAAGGATGTTTTTGCAAGCTAGGATTTGTACGTAATAATAAAACAGACTGTATAAATATCAAAGATTGCCCGCCATACAAATGCAAAGGTGAAAATAAAGAGTATAAGTCATGTGGCACCAGTAATCCGTTAACATGCTAAAATTATAAAAAGCTGTTATGAATACCATGATGTGTAAAAAAGGTTGTTTTTGTAAAACAGGATTTGTCATTGATTCTACCAAGAATAAATGCGTTGACACCTCTAGTTGTCCAAAATAATTTACAATGGTTTCTATAATGAGCATATTGAATTTTAGAATTATATAAATTAAATAATTAAGTTATTCAGTTTTATGTTATATATTAATATTATAAACGGTGCAACTTAAGGCTTATAGATGTCGTGTGCTATCTTGTTGTTCTGTTGTGTTATATACTATATAATTTATAAAATAAAATCTATTATTATAAAATGTATTAATTGATTGTTTTTAATGTATTTTAAAATTTAGAATTTTATTAATTTTATTTTCAAACTTTAAATAAAAATAAGATTATATTTATATTTTATAAGATTATTTTAATAATAAATTATATTTACAACTTTTTAATAATTTCAATAGCATTATATTATTTGTACTAATATATGTCAAATCTTCAATCAATAAAACAATGTACATGTAAATAAATGTGAACAAACACAAAGTTTAACAAAATTATATATTTTATTTTACTATGCTAAATAATTGTAGTTTATATAAATTGAGATAAAATAGTTAAATCTATTTAGTAAAATAACATATATATTTTGTAATATAAAATAATTAATCATAATTTTTATATAATTTTTCAAAAATACGATCAATTACATTTAAAACTAATTTTT
>JAQIXC010000616.1:0-22566 GCA_034697605.1 Metabelba pulverosa | reverse complement strand
ATATTGAATGTTATATTAATAGCACAAACAAGCCCAAATCTTCGAATTCGACTCATAGTTGATCGAAACCTTCTATTGTACTGTCACTGATTTTCATTCAATACTCAGTCGCGAAGTCGTGTCGACCTCTCGATAAAAACATTGATAAAAATCAATTATCTCTTCATTACATATACTGGTGTCTCAATTAAGTGAATTAATTGAGTAGCAAGTATAAATTAGCGAATTAATCAATAGTTTGGGTACTTTTTACTGGAGTGGAGCGTATTTTCGCAGCGAATAAGCCGTAAATAAAAGAAGTGATGCTTTTGAGTGCGTTTTTAAAGTCCCACTCAAGCGGTGGATGAGAGACGAGTTGTTGCGCTCTTTTTGTAGTTAATTCGCATAAAAAACATTTGCAAAACACATGCAAACAATTTGCAGATTATCCACAAACAGCGCAGCGCTAGTGTACGCCTAATGGGCTCTGAATAAACATTTTGATCCTTACGTTCACTCAATTTAAATCCTTTCCTACACTCGAATGCTATTTATAGTGAACGGCAACTAAAATACACATTTCGTCAAAACTGGTGGTTTTGTTTATGCATGCTCAATTCGCGCGGCACCTTGCTCACTCGATCAACAATTTAATCAAATATTTACTATTCGTTGAGTTGATAATAGCGAGCAATTGATTGTACCGACGGTTGAGTGTATTTATGTATGAATCGAGTGAAACAAGTGTTGCGATGAATACGAATAGCGAATAGCGATAGAGAGCGGAGACGGAGAGGACTGACAGCAAAGAAATTCCGAAATAAATAATTGATTTGACGTTTCGTATGATTCGAGTGAAGCGAATGCGAGTCGAGATCTGAAATGCAATTTTCCAAACATTCAAATCCAATGACAGTTAACTCGAAATAATGCGATTATAAGGCATTTCCTAATTAACGTCGATTTAAATTCCGCTTTTTTCACAACTTTTCGCTACACTTCTGTGCAAAACATTACTCAAAATTATTGCATTGTATTTGAAAAATATATTTTTTCCGATCGAAACCTACAGTCTATTTCGTCAGTTATTTACCGATTTATCGACAATTGTTTTCAATTAATTTATACCGAAATCTATATAATTCTCTTTGAAATTGCAGTCAATGTTTACGAAAAGAGTTTTTTGTTAATTGTTTATACATTTTGTGTTTGTTTTTGAATCGAAGAATAAAAACGAAAAAAAATCTTTTTTTTTGTTGAACTGATTGACGCGAATCGGAACGAAAAGTCTTTTTTCTATTATTTTGATTAACGAAAAGCCTTTTAAAAGTAAGTGTTTTTTGACGAAATCAATAGATGTGTAGATCTGATGCGAAATATTATTTATGTTTTTAAGACTTAATGTTTAATTGGATTTTAGTTCTCCTTTCCGACGATTAGCTCCAGAAGAGAGCGAAAGAGAGAGAAAGTGAGCGAAGAGTGAGAGTCAGAGAAAAGCGATTTGTGTTCCGACTTCTCATCGAAACCTCTATTGGCTTCTCGTCTTCGACTGAGTTATGGATAGTCTTGTCGAGCACTGAGAGCGCGGATTGAGTAGCGAATGCGAAGCCACAGCCAAAGCCCCAAACCCTTCACTACCACTAAACGCAATGATAACTCGAAAATCGATATTAATTAGCGAAACAAGTGATGAGTGAACGCAAACAAACGGATGAAAGACATTAATTCTGAGCTTCTAATCGATGTTTGCAAACAACGAGTGGAGCGACGAATGAGTCGAATGGGTAGTCGACGAGACGACTGACGACCAATGCCTGCGAATTATGCACTTCTCCGACCCGTCTCTCACTTCGACGCCGACTGTGTGGCCACTGATCGACTCGACGCACGACTTGTTTGTGCAAAAGAAAAAGTTTTTGTCATTTGATTCGAGTCTTAATTAACATTATGTGCTCTTCGGAAGTGCTGTCAAACGAAACGCATTAACCGATTCTCGCGATAGAGTCGAGTCTCGCGATTGCCTCACATTTCGAGTGAAATATCGCGAAAACGTAATCATATTTAGTGTGTAATTGTGGGACAAATTGTTGGCCACTTTGATGACAAGCTATCATATAATGACAATACCGATGACTGAGCTCGAGATAGACGACGTGGCGTTCCTGACCACCGACAGCAACAACAGCCACAAACAGTCGTCGAGTTGCGGGCGCGGGATGTGTGGCCCGAAGTCGCGCAACCACTCGAACCAAACGCATTCGGTGCTGAACTGGCGTAAGACAAATGTGCTGACCGTCGGACTGTGCGCTCTCCTCGTCATTACAATCATTGCCTTAATTATCGCCTTTTTTCCATTTCATAACCAATGCTTTTCGGGCCTCTCGGCCAACGCCAGCCTCGGCGGCGGCCAGTCGTCGGCCGACCGCACGTCCGGCGGCGCCCACAGCAGTGCCGGACTCGTGTCGACTTCGGGCGAACCGTTTCCGTGGACTGACATACGTTTGCCGTCGTTTCTGATGCCATTCCACTACGAACTGTCGATGCGGCCGAATATGAGCACATTCTACAACAGGGGTAGTGTCGCGATCGTCCTCTCCGTCGCACAACAGACAGACTTTCTTGTGATTCATACGAAGAAGTTGATCATCACTGAGACACTGCTGACGGCGCCCGACGGCTCGAGCCTCGCGGTCGTCAAACAACTCGAATGCCTGCAAAACGAACAGCTCTTCATTAGGTTCGGGTCAGTGCTCGTCCCGAACCACAACTATACGCTCCGATTGAGTTTCGAGCGCCAACTCGAGGAACAGTTGGAGGGCTTTTACGTCAGTTCCTACACCGACACCAAGACTGGTCTCAAAAAGTATTTATTGACCACTCATTTGGAGCCGACCAGCGCTCGGACGGCCTTTCCCTGCTTTGACGAACCGGCGATGAAGGGTAGGCCTCCGTTCCCTTCACTCCTTAATTCAATTCCCAATCGGTTTTCACACATTTATTGAGTTTTTAATTAAAGATAAGTTCTTGTTTGGCGTAAAAACAATTTTATCATGATTACTTTAGCGAAATAATTCGATTTCTAATGTATTTTGTGTTTAATTTTTTTTGCAATTATCAATTAATCAAGAATTTCAAGACTTTCATAAGAAATGTAGTGTAGCTTAAATAAATTAGCATGCTACTTACAGAGAATTGCGAACTATTGCCTAAAATATTAACTGCTTACTTCGCGAGTGCCTGGATTATACCAGGATATGACAAATGCGTTCAATTCATATGCTGTGCAGTAATTTGATCTTCTACCTTTTATGTAATTCCTTGCGATATATTATATCACTCTCTTCTATACCTTAAGATTACTTCTGTATAGAAACGAATCAATAAAAGTGAACGAAAGGCCAGAAATAGTTTTGAGCCAATCCTTACGTAATAGCGCTTTACTCTATAGACTCGGCTCTAAGTTCTCTTACGAACTCTTCTCTCGCATTAAGTTAAGAACTGTCGGTATTTTCGAATATTAAGCCAAAAATTAATCATCATAAATTATTAATATTCTGCATATAGAGAATATTTAGATGACTGCTTGTGCTATAAGCACCTGCTATTTGTTTTATAAAGCATTTTTGCATTTTTTTAAACAAGAAATATTTCGCAAGAAATATAAGACTAAAAATAATTGGGTATTGCGAACATCCTTTTACAATGTATAAATTTTTATAGTCTTAAGCAAGCACAAACCCGCACTGCTTTATTATGCAACAATAAATTTTTATTTAGCCTTGGTCATAAATTATTTAGATTAACATTGTGTTAATTTGCTCCAGTCACATGCTAGCTCGTTGTTATTGCGTGCAATTTGTATCTAGTTAGAAAATAATTGTAACAAGTACATTTGCTGTCGCACAGCCTCCTTCTCCATGAAGATGGTTCACGAGAAGCAATACGAAGTGTTTTTCAATTCGGAGCGGAAGGAGAGCCGCGATTTGCCGCTGGAAAAGGACGGCCTAATGGTGTCGGTGTTCGAGCCGACTGTCCCGATGTCGACCTATTTGGTGGCATTCATAGTCTGCGACTTCAATACGCACACGACTCAGACGAAGGAGGGCATCAACATCCGGGCGGTAGTGCCGGGCGAACAGGACTCGCAGTCGGACTACGCGCTCAAAACGGCCGCTGCGATGCTCTCCTACTTCCAGGAGTTCTTCAACGTTACCTACCCTTTGAGTAAATTAGATTTGGTCGCTGTGCCCGACTTCGCCGCCGGCGCGATGGAGAACTGGGGGCTCATCACCTTCCGCACCACTATGTTCCTCTACAACGACAACGAGAGCAGTTCCGAGACGCAGGAACAGGTGGCCGTCGTTGTCGGTGCGGCTCAAGAGTTGTTTCGCTTTTGAATTAATACTAAGACTTTGTTTCGAAATATTGTATTTCATATTTGATCCCTATTTGTGTGTTTAGCGCATGAGTTGGCGCACCAGTGGTTCGGCAATCTCGTGACGATGGACTGGTGGAACGACCTCTGGCTCAACGAAGGCTTCGCCTCTTTCGCCGAGAATCTTGGCGTCGACTTTGTGCACCCGGAGTGGTTCGGCTCTTATTTTTTTTAATAACTTTTTTGTCTTAAAATTATTTATTGTTTTTGATCTGAAGTTTAGACTAAAATTTTTTTACCTCTTATTATAAATTAGGCGAATGTTAGAGCAGTTCGTGACGTCAACGACCCAACAGGCGATGGCGATGGACTCACTCCAGAGTTCGCATCCAATTATGGCTAACGTGAAGAACCCGTCGGAAATTGAGGCCATCTTTGACGCGATTTCGTACAAAAAAGTAAAAACTGTTTGAAATTGTGATTAGATTTTTGAGAATATATTCTAAACCGAATCGAATCGGACGGTTAGGGCGCGTCACTCATCCGAATGCTCGAGAACTTCTTGGGTGAAGACCTCCTGAGACGCGGACTATCGAAATATCTGCACAAATATCAGTACAAAACAGCAAAGACTAAAGATTTGTGGCAATGCCTGTCCGAAGTAATCACTTATTACTTTAAACTTGTTTTTAAAAATTGATTTGAAATATAATTTTTAAATTTTATGTATTCTTAAGGTAAGTCATATCAACATATCGGCGATTATGGATACATGGGTTCAGCAAAAGGGATATCCCGTCATATCGGTGCGTCGAATGGGTAACCAACTGGTTCTGAGTCAGCGCCGGTTTCTGTCCAGTCTGACCGACAGCGACACCGCCGACCCGTCGGACATCTCTCCGTTTGGCTACAAATGGATAATTCCGATTACGATTATGAGCGACAGAGACCCCGGCGCTCAACGCCCGGTCGCTTGGCTTAACACAACAGAGATGTCCCTATATTTGGACGAATCGACCAAATGGTTCAAAAGTCGGTCTCAATTCGACTCTTAATTGATAACAAAATAATTGATTTGATTTCGTCGAACAGTAAACGTCAACCAAAGCGGGTTCTATCGCGTCAACTACGAGCCGTCGGTGTGGACGGCGCTGTCGGAAATGCTAATCACCGGCAGTTTCAACAAACACCAGCTCTCGGCCACCGATAGGGCGAACCTAATCGACGACTCATTCGCTTTAATGAAAATCGGTTTATTGGACGTCGACTTAGCGCTGCGTTTGTCGCTCTTCCTGCGCAATGGGGAACGGGATTACGTGCCCTGGGAGACGGCGCTCTACCACTTCGGCATTCTCGACACACTCATGATGCAGAACCCGCTGCTGCAGAAGTTCGTCAGCGGACTCGTCGAGCCGCTGATCACGATCTGGGGCTGGCAGGACCACTCGTACGACCCGATGCTGGTGCGCAAACTACGAGCGCTGCTGCTGCGAGCGGCCGTGTCCTACGGCGACAAGCAGTCGATCCAAATGGCGAACAAGTATTTCCAGAGTTGGGCCGTTAACGGCACGAAAATACCGGCCAATCTCCGCGAAGTCGTCTACAACACCGGCATTCAATACGGCGGGTATCGGGAATGGAAGCACTGTTGGGACAAGTATCTCAACACAAGCATCCCGTCCGAGAAGCGGCTGCTGTTGGGCGCGTTGGGCAGCACTCGCAACGCCTGGCTATTGGCGCAGTATCTGAACAGTTCGCTCGATAAGAGCCAAATCAAAACGCAGGACACCGTTCACGTGATTACAGTCGTCGCCCGCAATCCGATCGGTCACGACATGGTCTGGCGCTTCGTGCGCGAGCACTGGCACCACATCATCGGCCTCTTCGGCGAGGGCTCCTTCTCGATGGACTCGATCATCACCGAAACGACCTGGTATTTCAGCTCCCGGTTCGAGCTCGAAGAGGTGAAGCAGTTCTTCCGTACGGTTACGGTCGGCTCCGGCGGTCAGTCCGTCGAACAGAGTCTGGAGAAGATTAAGTCCAATATCTATTGGAAGGATAATATCGAGAAGTCTGTGATCGAGTGGTTGCGCCGACACACCGGTGACTGAGTTCGGGCGCGCTTTGCATCCGTGCGCTGACGGGTGTCGAGCACTCGTACGGAGTGTCCGAACCGCGAGTCTCGTCTTCAACTCAATTGATGCCAAAAACGACATTTGATTTCGAAGTTTATTCTTGTTTTTGGTATCGAAATACTCATCCGATTCACTCACTCTCTCTATCTCTCTGTCTATTATTCCAATCATTTGTATAAAAACTACTACTTATTGCTGACGATTCTCATCCCAATCCCCGCTAACCCGCAAAACACACCAAATATTAACTGCATTTAAGTCTAATTTTTATTTTAAGTTTTATTTAAAAACAAATTTTTTATTTTATTTGTTTTTTTCGCTCAAATACTAATCGACAGTATTATTGAATATTAAGTCTATTATAAAATCCGGTGACAAGTCTTTCTCATTTTATAATTTCGTTTTGTATAAATTTGATCAAGGCTATTGATATTACTCACACTTTTGTTGTTGGTTAATTTTTTACTCATTGAAAGTTTAATTTTCCAAAGCTAAACATGTTTAATTTGCGCTGAAAACAAAAAGAAAGTGACAAAACAACTGAATTATTTATTTAAAGCGCAAATGTTAGTCAAATCTAAACAAAGTGAAATGTTCAATTTATCCAAACAAATTAAGCCTGGTGAAAATTGTTTGTAACAAATCAACGAAAACAGCAAAAGATAAAAAACAAAAACAAAAAAATATGAACTCAAGTCTAGTCTTCACTCTTTCAACGCTTTTTAAAGATTTTATTATAGATTTTATTTACTTTACAATTGAATAATTGCGATGAAAACGAATAAATTGTTCGATATATTGATTGATATATTATATTCATATTTTCAATGTTGTAATCGTTTAAAAAATAAAATTTTTCTCAATTTGTTTTCGACTTCTTATTCGAGCGATTCTATGCTTTCCTTTTTATTATTGATAATATCTGTAACTTAATTTGTAAAATTAAGCTTTCTAAACTGAATCTATTAATGTCATGCTACACTTATTTATCAAGATTCTTTTCATAAAGCGCGGCAATTAGTTTAAAATTCTAAAATTACACAGATTCATTATCGTTATCTTTAGAAGTTTCTTGGTGGACACACTATCAGCTTATTTATAGGTTATAGTTTCAAGTAAACATTTTGACTTGTTACTTTTGGTAGCGTGCGACAGGTTTAAGGTTAGAGTGTCCGCCTTTCGACAATTTGACCCGGGTTCGATTCTAGCAAGGTCTCTAAATTTTTCCTAAATTTTTTCTCCAAAAATGTGATTAATATCTCTAATAATAGAAAAAAAGCAAAAATCACATCTCATTGGGAGCTCGAACTCACGGCATAGCTCTCATCTAAATGATTGGGCGCTCTAACCACTCGGCCATCTGACCCATAACTGATTGATAAACTCTACACTTCTGCTTATGAAAAAGTTAGGACTTGGTGAAAATTTGCACATCTTTTGTAATTTTAATACAATTTTTTCAATGTATTAAACGATAGATTTTTACAAATACTTATCACTCGACGCTACTCTCGGACCGCAAATGCAAATAAATTTCAAAAATTCTTAATTAGTTTTCAATGAATTTATTATCAAAACGACTGGAATTACAAATCAATTCCGAAAATCATTTTAAAAAATTAATGATTAAAACCACAACTAAATCATCATGCTAATAATTTAATAGAAAAGATTGTATTATTATTTGCAATTTACAGTACACTTTAAACCTCATGCGCGCAATAATAGAAATCAATTCGTAATATAAACTGAATTAAGAGTTTGAATAGAATTTAAATTTCAGTCAAAAAGTTTGTTTAACGAGAATTGGATTAGAAATCAATTGAAGAATAGAATCGTATTTATAATGAATAATCCAAACGAATCGTCTGAACCATTAAAGGAGAAAAAGTGGAAAAAAGAAAAAGTGAAGAAAATCAAGACTCAGATCAATAAGCAATGGGTGCGCACGAGATGGGAGTTCGAGTTGGCGTCCGGCGCCCGAATCGCCTACTCCTACATCGCGTCGATGTTCGCCTTCCTATTGGCGCTGTTAGGCTGCGCGCAGTTGGCGTTCGCGCTCTACGCGTACGTCAAACTGAGACAATACGCGCGGATTGTCGGCACCGACTACACCATCGGAACAATACCGACGTATCTGAGCCTAAGCGCCATTTCGCTCATCGCCTCCAATACCTTGATTTGGCATAAATTCAATGCTCAGAGAGAGGCCGAAGAGGAGAACAACGCGAAGCAACTGAACAATTTGGGCCAATGCCTGCAATTCCTCTATTACATCAATCTCGTCATCTGTGTCGTCAGTGTTGGCATCACTTTCTTGTCGTTAAGTAATCTCAAAGACTTGGAGACCAGTATTGGCACCACTTTCGGCAATTCGATCGATAACTACGCGAAAGACATGGAAATAAAGCGCGAAATCGATTTAATCCAATTCCTCCTCCAGTGCTGTGGCCGCAGAGGACCTGGCGATTGGAAAAAGGTGTCGAAAGACGTGCCGTTCAGCTGCTGTGACCCGAAGTCCCGCAATCCGTGCATTTTCAGCGACGTCGCCAACTCGAGCGGACTCTGGAAGGGATCGGTTGACCCGATGTCGACGCTCCAGACCCGCGGATGTGCCGCCGAAATCGTGTCGACGTTGGATGTGATGATAACTCTCGTCAAATGGGACCGATTCGTCGAACTGGCGCTCAGTCTCGCCGTTCTGGTGCTCATCGATCTGATCCAACAGTCGCTTCGGTCGGAGTTCCAGCAAAAGGCGTTTCCGCCGGTCGTTCACTGCCCGCTCTTTACCACTATATTCCTCTCAATTATATTACTTATTGTTTATTTGAAAATATACTGAAATTACTCCGAATTTAGTTTTCACTTCACTTTCAATTGCATTCAAATAATCCGATTATTTAATCCTCGCTTTTGACTAATATTTACATCAAAACTAAATTTGAAATTTTGTTTCCAATTATCAAAACAATAAAAAATTTAAATAAAATCTAAAAACGACTGAATTTAGACTTAATTTAATCGCTAATATATACAGCATTTGATTAAAACATTTGATTAGAAAATCAATAATTAATAACAAAAACTCATTTTCTAATTGAAAACAATTCGACCGAAAGAGCGAATCATTTATCAAAACAAAACCCGAATCCGAACCCAATCTCACCGCTCGTTCTCGTCCTCTAAGTCGAGTTCATCCAAGTCCTGGAACAACGACTCGTCGACCGCGACGTCGGTGTCAAACTCGGGGTCGTCGAGCGCCGCGTCGAGGAACTGCAGGTCCGACTCGATTAGACTCTTGTTCTGTTCGAACATCTGACGGCCGGTCGGCTTCTTATTGATGTCCTGTTTTCGTTTGAAGTCTTTGTCCTTCTTCTGCAGCTCTTCGTCGAACTTCGCCTTCCAGACGAGGAACGACTCGACCGACACTCTCGTGCCCTCGAACTTCTTGCGCTCGGCCTCCTCGACCTCCGCCCGCTTCCGATCCAACTCTTCCTTCAGCTCTAAGCGCTTCCGATCGCATAACTGATTGATCCAATCGCCGGCCACCGACACGAGTGTGAAGATCATCACTGTTCCCAAACTCTGGTTCGCCTCGGCTTCCAACTGCTCGAGCAGTAGGCGTTCGTCGCAGTCGTCCAGATTCGCCGACTCCTGGATCTCGATGTCCGGCACTGAGTCCGGATATGTCGCCGAATACGTGAACAGAAGCGTCACTTCGTCTGAATGGCCGACAAATGACAGACAATTCGGTCAAACATTTCGCCGATAAGTGAACGGAAAGTCCGAAATACATACAAATAGTGTCCGAAATCGGGTCATTCGGATCGCAATCGGAACTGTTCTGCGGATCGGACTTCACATTAACCGTGAATTTCGGGAACGGTTTCCGAGAGTCAACTGAAATAAAAGTTTTCCAATATTTTAGTGAATAAATAGTTTTTCATTTGTCGGCAATTAGTGGCCAAACCTTCGAAGTCTTCGGAATAAATGGCAGCCAAAGCCTCCAATTCGTTGTTCTGCTCTTCGATGTAATTCATGTCTCAATTCGGTGTCCAATGCAGTGCTGAGTCGGCTATTGGTTTGGAGGACAAGAGGACATAATCGGCGAATCGGTTGGAAGTTGTGCTCAAAAGCCGTCGAAACGATGGCTTCGATTAAAGGGCCGCTAATCGGGCCGTCAGTATGTCGTGAAGTGCAGTCAAAACACGTGTAAACGTATTGTTTATCTCTCGTCAGAGACTCAGAGTTGAGTCAATGCAACGCAAAGCCAATGATTTGAGTTTACGTCAAAACGATATGCAATTCATTCAACAATTATTTGGACATAAATTACGTGCATTTGACGTCATTTATGGCTTCAGTTAAAACCCACTATTATTTAAATTTCTCGCAAAGCCATTGGTTAAGCGGATCAACACAACAGCCAATCAGAGCCATTCAATTCGTTTATTGTGCGAAAGAGTGTTGTTTATCGACGAGAAGACAAAAAGTGATTTAAAGTTCAAATTCCAAGCATTTTATTGTTGCCATTGATTGCGAAATCGGTTTAATTCACAAATCAATTGACTCTTTGTTTCGCTTTTTATCTAATCTATTGATTATGAGATATAAACAGAAATACAATTGAATTGCAATCGAAAGTGAAGTGAAGTCTCGTTTTGCGCCCATTTTTGCCGCAAATTATGTCCAAACGTGTGACGACTGGCCGAAAGTCACTCAAAGGAAGAGCCGATTCGGTGAGAGATTCGGCCGAAAAGGCGCCGTCGAGTCGCAAGTCTGGCCGCGCGACCCGTCAGCGCCCGTCCGTCGACCTGCCGAAGACCCCGCCGTCGAGTGCCGGCCCGGAAGCGCCCAATTTGTCGCAGTATTTCCCGTCGCGGAAGAGAAGTCCCTTTTCGCCCAAAACACAGCCGACGGTTGCGCCGAAGTTCACGCGAATCAAGACATCGAACCACCGGTTCATCAATAGACTGCTGTCCACCGAAAACCCCATCACTTATGGCGAACAGAACTTCGACGACAGTCTGACTACTGTTCCCGAAGAGGCGAGAGCCGAGTCGACCGACAAGAGTGTCGTTCCAATCAATTACTCGCAACTGTTGTCCAGTTTTCAGTCGATTATGGATCAGACGGAAGAAGACGGCGAACAGACGACCCAATCCGAGACCGACGACAAGAGTTGGTCGCAAATGATGGTCGAACTGATCGCCGAAAACAATCCGCCGAACGCTTGCACTACTGCTTGTGAACCGAAGCCGAGTATTGACCGAACGTTTGCCGACAATTCGGTTAAGCCTTGTGTTGACAAACCGGTCAAAGACTGCAAAGTTGTGCCGACGATGAAGACGACGACACAAATCGGCCGAAATAGTGCTCCGAAAGCGAACACTGTTTTACCGATTGTGGGGAACAGTAGATGTGATTCGAGTGCCGATCGAAACGAACAGAAATTCGATGCAAAACCAAATAGTGATTACGATTTTGATGACTCGTTCGATGAGCTCTTGTGCGAAATGGAGTTCCCGATCGACAGTACGACTCAAACGCAAACCAATGCACCCGTAGTGCAGGCCGACTGTGCGCTCGCAGACGACGACTGCTTTGATGATGACTTCGACGACGGCTTCGATTCCGACGGAGACTTTGAACAAGTGGTGACACAGATGTCGAACGAACAGCTGTTGCAACAGACGAAGAGGTCGTGCGATTCGCACTCGGACTCGGGTGCTCTCAACTCGAGTTCGCGCTCGACGTCCAGTCTTCTGACGCTCAACGAAATAATCGATTTAATTAATGCCGATTAGACGGCACGGGTAGGCGCGGAGTCATGTGCGCCAAACTATCACTCATTACTATCATTCTGTTCCTCAGATAACCATTACTTTGTTTTTGTTTTGTTTTACGTTTTTATCGCATATTTGATGTCTTAATCAATAGAATTGTCGCAAATCATACACTCTTTTCAAGTTTTGAATTATATTTTTGATAAATAATACGATTTTTTCATTTGAAAAAAATATCATTTTATTGCAATTTGTTTCATAAGAATTATTTTATTTTCTTATATTAAACTAAAATAGTTTTACAACTTTTTTATATTAATAAATGCAACAAAAAAAATGAAATTAAAATAATTTTCTGATTGAACTATAAAAATGAGATTTCATTTAATAAACTTTTCAATAATTATAAAAACTTTTGTTTAAAATGATATAAAAATATAAAAAGAATTAATTAATTAATTAATAAACGAATAAATAGATGAATACATCAATGGAAGGGCACATCGAAGCGGATCTGAAGCGGTCGGGCGATCACCTCATAGAACGACTCCATCGTAGCTCTGGTGCCGTTGAATGAGAAGATCTTCAGATTCGAACAGCACTTGACTATCAACTGAACACTAGTGGCGGTAATGAACGAACAGTTATTGACCGACAGTTCGCTAATACGTTTAGCGCAGACACCGCTCGCGAAATAGCACAGACCGTCGTCGGACACCGGCGTTCGGCTCACGTCCAGACTCGTCAGGCGCCGGCAGTTGTCGGCAATCAGTTTGAGCGCCCGATCCGTAATGGACAGACAGCCGGACAGCTGGAGGACCGATATGTGCGAACAGTTGTGAACAATGCTGTCGACGACCGCGTCGTTCACTTCGATGCAGTTATTGAGCTTTAATTGTTCCAAACGCTGGCAGACGGCGAACATGGGCGCCAGTGCCGGCGCCGATATCATGTTGAAGTTGGGAATGCGGGCGCCCAAGTCGAGCAGCCGGAGCCGGAAGCAGTTGTGCGCAATCAAGTTGATCGTGAAATCGCTTTTAATGCAGTCATATAATCGCAATTCAGTCAACTCGTTGTTAATCAGATACCCGATGTTCTCGTCGTTCAGCAGCTGCCGGCGCGTCAGCCACGCGATCAGCCGCGCCTTCAGCGTCACCGGCAGTTCGCCGACCATTCGCCAGTACCGGCGCCACTCGAATAGTTTGCTTCCGTCGCACTGCGCGCACGTCTGCACCACTATATAGAAACTCGACTCCAATAGGGTTTTCGGATTAATCGCCGTTTCCATCAAATCCTAGCGAACAGTGGGAATGGATACTGTAGTTTCACCATGCTCAATTAAGTAATGCATAAACTAATTTAAACTAAATTAAATTTTATTTAAATTATTCTATTTTCGTCTAAACAATGTATAAATTGTTTGAATGAGTGATAAACACCTTAAGAGATAAGTGACTTAAATGAGTAAAAGTGAAGCAAAACATCGAATCAATTGACTGTTAATTGACTGCAAATCCAGTGATCTTTCGAATGGCTTTGTTTTGATCGCTTTGACTCATATGGCGGTACGAATCGAATTGCATCGAAAAGCTAGCGGTGCCGGAGGTAAGGGTGCGCACGAAAGTCGAGTAATTGACTAATTCGGACAGCGGTGTCACCGCATCAATGACCCGTAGGTCGGCTTTGGCGCGCATTTCGCCGATTTGACTGCGACGGACCGACAGGTCACTCAGTATCGAACCGATGTATCGCTCGGGAACCGCGATCTCGAGTCGCATAAACGGCTCGAGTAGTTGCGGCGAAGCTTTGGCCAAACACTTGGCGACGCATTGATTGGCCGCCGATATGATCATCGGATAAGTCGTTTTGAAAGTCGTCTCGAATTCGAGTAATTCGACGCAAACGTCGATCACTGGGAATGAGGCGATCGGACCGAAGTCGAGGCCGTTCTTAACACCCGTTTCGATGGCCTTCAAGTGGTCGCCGCGGAGTCGACCCAATTCGTTGTCTTTGGTCACTACGACAGACACGAGTCGATCGCCGAACGACTTCCGCATTGACTTCGGTTTCAGCGATAAATGAATTTTGATTTTGTTTTTCGTCGAACCAATCGTTTTGCTAATATCGAGCGCTTCGGCCACACACTCGCCGATCGTTTCCCTATACGACACCTGCAGTGGCCCGAGATATGCGTCCACTCCGTACTCACGAAGTATTCGGTCTTTAATCACCTGTTCATATGTACTGTTAGTTTCGATGTGTTTCCCTCAAACAGTTTGGGCGCCTATACCTCAATATGCAATTCTCCCATTCCTTTGATGACTGTCTGTCCCGACTCCTTATCGGCGCTCACTTTGAAAGAGGGGTCTTCGCGCTGGAGGTTCCCGAGCGCGAGGTCCAGGTCTTTGAGTTTGGAGAGGGAGGGCGACTCGATTGAGCAGAAAAAGACCGGTTCCGGCACTGATATGCCGGCGAATATGGGCTCAATGTCTGTCTCTTTACTCGTTTTGCAAACTCTTTTCGCCTAAACATCGGATCAATAGAAAGAGAATTGTATTTATTGATCAAAATATGACTTATTTTCGCCTCAATTCATGTCATTTGGGAGTTGGTGTGCATCGGAAAGGCACTCACGTCTTGTGCAGCGGTTTGTGATACGACTAACGTATCGCCAGTAATCGTGTGCATCAAACCCGTGACGACCGCTATATTGCCGTCCATTATGTGCGACACTTCGCGGAAGTCGTCGGCGAAAGCGATATAAAGTTTATGCGTTTTCTCCGATTTGTCGCGATTTACGTTATATAGGGTTTGGCCGGACTTGAGAGCACCCGAGTAGAGGCGCAGGAATGTGAGGCAACCTAACTGTGCGTGGAATACGATTTTGAAGACAAAAGCGCACAACTTGTCGCCGTAGAGTTGGCTAATGGGGCGCACCTTCTCGGCCGGACTCGGAAGGTAGCGGCAGATCGAGTCTAAGAGCAACTGAACGCCGATATTCTTATAGGAACTGCCGATCACTATCGGAAAGCCTAACTGTCTTATAGTGAGACGTCTCAGTGCGTTCTGCACCGACTGTACGCTCAGATCGCGCACCGAATCGGCGCTCAACACCTCATCGGCCAGTCGTTCGTCTAAATCACTGATAGAACCGATCAGTTCTTCGCGTAATTGTTCCGCTTTTTCGAGGAGAGGATCGCCGGACAGGAGAGGAGTTGTCGTAAACTCTTTGCCTTCACTGGCATTCGAAGGCCAGACGTGTTTCTCGAGAGTAATCAAATCGATTACACCGTCGAAGCGCTGGCCGTCGGGTGCGAGTGTCGTATGAATGGGAAGGGCTTTGACGCCTAATTTGCGTTCAATGCTATCGAAACATTCGGACACTTTTACGCCATTTTTGTCCATTTTATTCAAATAAATAATTCTCGGAATCGCGTATCGGTTCGCTTGCGTCCACACCGTCAGTGTCTGCGCCTCAACGCCGGCCGACGCGTCCAGAATAGTGACGGCGCCGTCGAGTACACTGAGCGCGCGCTCGACCTCAACGGTGAAGTCGACGTGTCCGGGAGTGTCGATCAGATTGATTCGGTGCCGCTTCCAGTCGAATGTGATCGACGCCGAAGTGATGGTAATACCCCTTTCCCTCTCCTGGGCCAAGTAGTCCATCACAGTGTCTCCGTCGTGCACTTCACCCATCGTCGCCGTCTGGCCCGAGTAGAAGAGCATTCGCTCAGTGGTTGTCGTCTTCCCGGCGTCGATATGCGCTATAATACCCACATTTCGCGTCAATTTCGGCTCCGATTTATTGTCAGCGCCGGCGATGTGCGCCGGCTTTGGCCGATGTGTGCTATACAAGCGTTTCAACGCTTTTCCGATAATTGTTCGGCTCTTCCGACGCATTACTGAGCAATACATCTGAGAATCCGCCCAAACATTGGCCGCAAAAACCGATCGACAAAAACAAAGCGATTATTAGACCGACGTTTGGCTGTCATTACATTCGGACCTAATGTTCGGCCGAATGTCTGTCAGTGTTTCGCAAACAAACGCCTAATTGTATGCAATTCGCGCACAAAGCCATCAAACGCTCGGTTTGTATATCAAATCAAAAGCGCATTTCACTTATCGCTCATATTTGGGTCAAAACTATTTAGTCTTAATTGCATTTTAAGCTAATTGTTGCCAATCATCGAAAGTCGTGGCTTTCGAGCCATTAATTCGTGTTTTATTTGCAGTCAAAACCGTTCGCCGTTTCGGAAAGATATGACACATTTATAGCGCAATTAAAGTGAAATTAAAATAAAGTTTTGTTTCGTTTTTCGCTTTCAAAACACATTCAACTCATCCCTCAAATCGATTACACGAATCGCGAGTCAATTGATTCGTTAAACTAAATAAATATCACAATTGATGTCAAAACAAGAGTTCAAAACCGAAACTGCGATTTAAATTCAATTAACATTGAAATTAAAATCAAATTAAGCGATAAAACAGTTTTCAAATGCATTTAATTCGCAATTTGTTTAAACTTTAAACTTGTTATTGTTTTTAGTAAGCAGTCAATTGTTTTGCGGTTTTTTTTGCAAATTATTTCTAAATATTTTTTCCTTTCAATTGTTTTTAATTAATAATTTAATTTAATTTATGATTTAATTTCTAAAATGCATTAAAAATCGCGAAATAACTCACATTTGATGTAAACACGTGTTCCGTATATTGAGTTTGAATTGAGTTTTGTTTTGAGTTTTAAATAAATATTTTTATTTCGTTTTTCTAATCCATTACTGAATTAAAACACATTTTTGCGAAGAATTTCTATTTTAAGAAATGATTTCACTGTTTATCTATTCGACTCATTAATCAAACACAACATTAAAGTCAAACATTATTTTCAAATTCAACGTAAAATTGAAGACAAGATTACAATTGATTTGTATTTCAATCAAATGTTTTTCGATTTAAATGCAGTTTTTGTTTTGATTAGACGTCGCGGAGACTAGTGTTGTATAGAGGGCTCGAAACTCGACGTAAACTTAAAAATAATCAAAACTAAAACCTCATTAACAAAGTGTTAAAAAAACTAATTAAATTAAAAAACAAAATACCGAGTAAAAGAGAAAAGCATGCTAAAATCGCTGACATCATCGCTTTGAAACAATAAAAAGATAATTAATTAGAAATAGAAAAAATCAAAACTAAGAATCGAATTGAGTTTAGGCTTTGCGAACACTATCGCCGTTCGCCGTCTGAGAGCGTATGCGTTGAGTCGAGCGACGACTCAGAGCGTCGACGAGTGTGTGATTCGAGTCTAAAAATATTTCGATCGCATGAATGAGAAACTCCTATTCGGAGGCAAACGCTCGACGAGTCGTCAATGCGAGTGAAAGACGCGATCGGATTCTCATTGCAAACACTGTTTAGATGTTTGTCTCGAAATCTACACTAAAATAGACGACAATTACGAGTGAATAGAGTGTATCAAACAGTGTGTGAATGCAGTGAATGAGTGAATGAGTGCACGAGTAGTGCCAGTCGTCAGACATCAGTGAAACGCGAATTTCGACGAATTATACGAATTATGCGAAGATTCTCATCAAAGAAGCGAAAAGTTATTACAAATTATCATTGAATACAAGAATCGGTTTCTCATTATTCGCTGCGTTTTGTGAATAACATCTCAATTCGTATCGAATATTAAGTTTGAATTTTGAATAAAGTTTTTCCGATTCTCTCGGAATTCGGATTTGAATTATGTTTTAAATGCGGTTTCGGTTGAGCACTGATTGGCCGCAAATGCGATGCAATTGAATCGCTTAAGACATGTCACGACAATCGGTCCGTCCGTCGGTGCGCCGCTTCGGCCGACCGAACGCCTCGCTCGCCAACAGTCGCCACTACTCGCGCGCATCGAGCGCTTGATCGGCGCTATCGGCGCTCCGGCCGCCGACCCGACGCCGCGCTGGAGATACAGACAGTTATTGTTAGTTAAGTTCAAACATAAACCGCAACACAAACTGTGGTTAAGCCAAACGAATAGGATTTTAACGAATTGCACGACTCGTGTCGGCGTCGGTCCGGCACCGGCGCGGATGTACTGCTCAAAGCCGGCGCCGGACGACACGGCCTACTCGTCGGAGTCGTCGTCGAGCGACGACGAGGACCTGTTCCACGAGCCGCCGAAAGTGCGCTTCGGTCTGCTCAAGGTCACCCTCACCATCATCCTCGGCACCTATGCCGGCGCCCTCTTCGCCATGTTTGGCGCCAACTTCCTCGAGGAGTACGAGATCTTCGTGAAGGGCGACGGCGACGACGACGACGACGACTGACTCCTCTCCGCCCGACCCCCACCACACACCACACCGACGCTCATGCCTTCCGCCGCCAACTCTGTCTCGTTGTGACCTCCGAGTGCTGACCCCTCCGAGTGATGCCCTCGAGTGTGTGCTCTCCCGGTGCCCGACCGGTGACACCGATTATATCAATTCGTTTCGGAATATCAGTTCTGTTTTCATTGATTTTGCGTTTCTTTTGTATGGATTTTATTCCCGTTTTTCCGGAATTCGTATTCAATTTGTTTAGTATTTTATTGTTATTTCAGTTATTGATTGAGAATTTGCTTTTCGTTTGTTTTCTATTTCTTAAGTTTTTATTCTCTATTAATGACTCGTTTTTTTGCTATGAATTGTGAGAATCATTAAAATATATTTATATAGTATACAGTTATACAGTATATTGAATATATGTTTTCTTTTCGTTTAATTTATAATCCAGTGATAAATCATTTTTTCTGTTTTGTTAGTTTTTTATATACAGTATATATTTGAATCGAAAATAAATACTTATTTAATCACATTATTGCCGATAAATTGTTCGCATTTTCTCCCATTTATTCATCAGATTCTCTGATCGAAAATTGAAAGTTTAATTAAAATTCTCAATTCATATGAAAATTGTTCGCAAAAAATGTTTAAACAATTTTTGTTTTTTCGCAAAAATTCTAATCTATTTTTGCGTTAAACTCAACAGTTTGTTCAGCACTTTTGACCTTAAAAATCGATTACTAACTAAACAATTAATAATAAATAGATTAGAATTAAATAAATTGTTTTTAACTTAAATTAATAAATTATATAAAAACAGTAATATATTTTAAACGCAAAAAACAATATTATATTAAAAAATGATTACAAAAACTTTGAACAAAATCTATAAGAATATATATAAATAGAAAAACAAATTAATTGATTAATAAAATAAAATGAAATAAAAAAAACTAATAATACAGTAATAATCAAACAAACCCTCTGAATGACACTCTCTATTCAATTATTTGAATGTAATTATCCGTAAACACACTCTCTATGATTGCCTCCGCGTTTGATCTATAATTAAATCACCTTGATTAATTATATAATTAATTCAAAGTCTAATAAGTTATTGGAAAATAAAACAAAACTAATAACCGAATCGAATATTAACTGTAAAACGATTTCCATCACTAAATACATCCAATTATTTCTCTATTACTGTTATTCAATCAATTCTTGTTTTTTGTTTCATGGTGAAATAAATTCCACCTTTATTTTGTCATACGATTAATTTTTCTAAACAGTTCTTTAAAATTCGAATGAAATCACTTAAAACAACAACAAAATTTGTTATGTTTAAAATTAAATGCCTAAACAAATGCCTGAAAAAACTAAGAAATTTATTAAACGACTCCAAAAAGCACTCATTCATACCATTATATAATTCATATGAATTGTAGAACTTTTTTCTTATTTGTAAATTACATTCTAATTGTGTAAATATTTAAAGATAACAAAAAACGAATAAAAACGAGAATTTTGATTATGTTTTTTGCGAAAGCAGAAATATACTGTGCTATTTAGTGAGAACACTAGCAATCAATGCGTTCGTGTATTTATTTTCTCAATTTCTTAATTGTTTTTAATATTTGTTTTTCGCTATCATTCTAACGAACCAGTCGTCTGACGATTAGCTCATTTCGCATCGAAAATCAGAGCTATTTTTGCTGCTATTCGTCGCGAATAATGTCTTTTTCGCCCGGAATGTGATAAGACATGTGTTTTTAAAACCACTAAAAACATTGTTTTTGTCGTTATAACTGTATAATATTTACCGAATATTTACATCACTTCTGCTGCTAATATAATATACAGTATATATAAGAATAAGAAAGAATTTTATCTCTTTTCGGCGTTGGAAGCGCTGAACGAAAAACCCAACGATTTCAGTGATATCTATAATAATAAATCAAAAAAACATTTTCTGTATTTTCTTTATCTCTTTTAGCCATAAAAAGCGGTTTTGAATACAATTTCTCTCATTTTCGGCGAAACCATTCCATATGAGGAGAAGGAAATAATTGCATTAAAAGAGCGATTTTAGCGCTAAAACCCCTTTAATGATGAGAACCTGACGTCGCGATGCAATGCCCGGTCTCTCCAAATAGATCGACATTTTCTGTACGAAAACGCAGAGATCAGTCAATAATTCATTTGTATATTCAGATTCCGTACGGTTTCTCATTTAGCTATCGTAATCATCTCTTCCATCCCTTCGCAACGCTTTCCCCGTTCGTTTGGCAATTTATAATTTAGCATCATCATATTAAATTTTTGCGCAAACATTCCATTTTCCGATGTCTTTCTCTATTACATAAATAAACTTAGTTTTCAAGCCTATTATCGCATGGAATGGGCGCTAAACCCATCGAATTGGTCGCTATTAGGGCATACAATCTGCACAGTTAGCTCGAGTTTAGCTCGAGTGCAGATTAGGCTGCGCCCAGAGTTAGGCCTACATTGCCGGCGCTTTAGTTCGATCGGCGAACAGATTAAGGCGACGGATGTGATCGGAGTTCGTAAGCATTTTATGCAATATTTTTATCAATAGTTATATTTAAAAACGAGTCATAACTTATTTATTTGATTATGAGTTGCTATGACTTGAATCGCTAATTAAGTTCGTAATCGTCTTTCGGTTCAGATGGACAGTTAGGTCACGAATTGTAATATTTCTCGAATGCATCGCTCGTTTTTTCCTCTTTTAAATCGTTTTTTTTTTCGGATATTGTACTGAAAATACATTTGAAATTCAGAAATTGTTTTTATTTTTATTATTACTTTTTATGTAATTTTTCGCTTTTTGTTTGAGTTCACAATCAGTGGAAAAGCGATTTCCGTTCGATTAGAATCGCTTTTTCGATGTCTTTCTCATCGCTTCAAACATTCAAACCTAAACTGATTGATAGAATAAAGACATTTAATGGAGAACTGCTATTACACTGTATATTATGTATAGTATTCCTATTTCACGCTTCGAGAAAATCAATTTCAATTCAAATTTCGCCTCTATTTTTGCATTTCATTATTTCCTTTTTATGTTTAAAATTGGAAAAAGTTTTAAAAAATATTTTAGACGTCTCTTAAGGCTTAGACTTATCTCTAGGCTTCACATAGACTCGTAATTTCGAAGTTAATGTAAAACTAAATCTAATTTTGTTTTCATCTCTAACTGAACGTAAAATAGAATTAATTCCGTTTTTAGAGAATTTGCGAATTAATTGTTAACAAACTCTTACATTACATTATTTGTACATAAATTTTATACGTGATACAGTGAAAAGTGATACTAAATTTATACTGAATTTATAGTTGAAAAAAAACTTCATTTAATATAAAATAAGCGATAAATAACAGGAAAATGCTTTTTGGCGAGAAAGCAAATAGTAGACTGTATAAATTGCATTGAATTCGACGTTAAGCCTATCCATCGATATATGTAATGAAAGAAAAAGCTTTAACTGCAGTTCAAAATCTCAATACACATATCAGAAGCTGTGGTCGACTCTTATCTCTTTAGCAGCGGAGGCCCCGACAGCCTTCAGCACTGACAGCACATTTGCACCGGCAGTACACCGTCTCGTCTACACAGAATCCTTTAAGCCCTTCGCTTTTCTCGCATCACAGAATACACTGTGCAAATTAATAGGAAAGGCGAGTATTGATGTAATTAATCCGTTACACCCTATTCACCGAAACAAAAGCGCAAAAAATACTTTTCGTTTATTCATCGAAAACGCGTCGAAAGTGTTGTTTCACTTATAGTCGGCTCTTGTTTTAGCCAAATGTGTATTGAATTCCCATTTCTATGACTACTATCGGGTTATACCAAAACCGTTACATACGGAGAGAGTTGGGAGAGAGAGAGAGAGAGAGAGAGAGAGAGAGAGAGAGAGAGAGAGAGAGAGAGAGAGAGAGAGAGA
>JAQIXC010000615.1:0-22574 GCA_034697605.1 Metabelba pulverosa | reverse complement strand
CGGACCCGGACCTCCACATTGAGGACCCGGACCCGGACCTCTACTAAAACTGAGGACCAGGACCCGGACCCGGACCTTCAAAGACCTCAGGTCCGCATCCGGTCCTAAGACCTGAGGTCTTTTTGCTCAGCTCTATAAAAGAGTAATCACTTATCTTATCCAATATTTTATATTATAAACTTGACAAAAATAAATATAACAAAACATTCTACTTTACAGTTTATAATCATATCAATAGCCATAATAACATTTTAAGATATATCTAATGAAATATTTCCAAATTTTTAACAAACAGGAGATTTGTTAAATACAGACCAAAAGTGTAATCTAGAGCTGAGCAAAAAGACCTCAGGTCTTAGGACCTGGACCCGGACCTGAGGTCATTGAGGTCCAGGTTCAGGTCCAGGTTCTCAAAACCTCGATAGGTCCAGGCTTAGGTCTTCACCAAGAGGTCCAGGTCCGGACTCAAATCTTAAAGACTTAGGACCTCAGGTCTTTTGGGACCTCAGTACTTAACATTAATTACAGAAAATTTGATATTTTGTAATAGAATATGCATGTTCCAAAAATGAAAACATTAGAAATGCATATATAATAAACTAAAAATAACTTATTTTCCATTAAAAAAAGGGATTGAATATCAGAATCATTAGAAATAAAAATAAGAAAATTGACACTTAATAGTTTCATTTAACATAATACATATAAAATATTGCGCAAGAGGTCCAGGTCCAGGTCCAGGTCTTAGACCTGAGGTCCAGACTCAGGTCTAGGTCCTAGCAAATCTCAGAGGTCAATATTCAGGTCTTAAACAAGAGGTCCAGGTCAGGACTCAGGTCTTGGATAAAGACCTCTAGGACCTGGACCTGCTCAGCTCTAGTGTAATCTAAAACTAAATAATTTTTACATTTTAATAACTGTAAACCTCAACACTAATAATGTATTAATAGTATGTTAAATCTTTTATTTAAAACAAATATCATAATAATTAATCAAATATAATTTACTCCATATATTATTTAATATACTCTTATTTAGAGCTGAGCAAAAAGACCTCAGGTCTTAGGACCCGGACCCGGACCTGAGGTTTTTAGAGGTCCGGGTCCGGGTCCCGGTCCTCAAAAATTTCACAGGTCCGGGTCCGAGTCCTCAATGTGGAGGTCCAGGTCGGGTCCGGGTCTTTGGGTCTTAGAACCTCGAACCTAATTAGGACCTGACAAACATAAAAATAGCTATAAAATTGCACCAATTTACTATTTTTAAAATACTGTACATATTAACAGAAAGCATTAGTTTACACAAGTTGACTTATATTGTCATTATTAGTGTTATTTAATATGTATATTTAATGATATGTAATCTATCATATTTTATTTGCTTAAAAATTAAATAAAATATTATGCAAGAGGTCCCAGGTCCGGGTCCGAGTCCTTATATAGAGGACCGGGTCCGGATCCCGGTCCTCAAAAATCTCACAGGTCCGGGTCCGGGTCCTCAATGAAGAGGTCCGGGTCCGGTCCGGGTCTTTGTTAAAGACCTCAATAACCCGGACCTGCTCAGCTCTACTCTTATTAATATTATGGTTATAAAATATAACAGTTTAAAAATGCTAAAATATCTTAGAATTACCCAATATTATATAATATAAACTTGCTAAAATATAAAATTAACAAAACATTCTATATTACAGTTCATAATCATATCATTAGCCATAGGCGTATGCAATGCGAGCTACAGCTCATACAGCTCCGGGAGCAGCGGTGGCTGCGGCCACAATATCGAACTACCGGTGCATTTCCAACACAACCAGGAGATCGTGCCGGTGCACACCACGTCGGACAACCAGTCGACGTGGTAATATGGCACATGATGAAGAGCAGGGTTACGGTAAGAAATAAAATAGTATATTATTACTTATTCTATTATGCAGCTTATCATGCTTAAATTATATTTTAAGATGAATAGTAATGTTTTTATAATATACTTGCTAATTTTGTATAAAAATTTTAATTAACATTGCTCATTACTATATAACAAAAACATGATGTGATTTAGCCCAATGTAGATCAATTTCATAAACAATGTTAAATTAAGCATATAGAATTAATATTAAATTAGAGAATTTATAGTATACATTAGAGCTAAGCAAAAAGACCATAGATCCTAGGACCTGGACACGAACCCGATGTCTTTGAGGTCCAGGTTCAGGTCCAGGTCCTCAAAGACTTGAGAGGTCCAGACTTAGGTCTTAACCAAGAGGTCCAGGTCCAGACTCAGGTCTTAAAGACTTGGGACCTCAGGTCTTTTGGGACCTCAATATAAAATATAAATTACTAAAATTTGATATTTTGTAATAAAATATTAATGTTAGAAATATCAAAACATTAGAAATGCATATAATAAAACTAAAAATGAGTCATTTTCAATTAAAGAAAGAATTGAATATCAAAACCAATAGAATAATCATGTGAAAATTGACACTTAATAGATTTATTTAAAACATTGCATATAAAATGTTGCGCAATAGGTCCAGGTCCAGGTCCTACACTAGAGGTCCAGACTCAGGTCCAGGTCCTAGGATATCTCAGAGGTCCAGGTCCAGGTCTTGAGCAAGAGGTCTAGGTCCGGACTCAGGTCTTGGGTAAAGACCTCTAAGACCTGGACCTGCTCAACTCTAGTATACATATTTTGTATAATGTTTAATAGCGTATATTTACTAATACGCGTAATGCTAAATAGGCGGTGTAATTTTATCAGTAAAACTTTAAAATAAATATTGGCAATAATTATCCAAAATAAACGACGGCGAGTACGGCATGTCGTTCGAGTACATTAAGCGCACCGGTATGTCCAGTAACTATGGCGGCAACGCTATGCAGCAAAAGCAAATGACCCTGGTTGAATATATGAACTCAGGTGAGTACCGAAAGCGCATGGGTATGCCGACCAACTACGACGGGCATAAAGCCGCGGCCCATGAAGAGCTACGTACCCGTTCCCATGGATTATAGCAAGATCTACATGAAGTCGGCGCCGGCAGCTCCCGCTTAAGCGCCAGCCGCAGTTGACAATGGTAAAGCGTACATGGTGAATGATGATAATGCTCAACAGCACGATAATCGCTATGACATGTACTTGTAATTGTGCAAAGATACATTATTGTGTTAATGTAAATTTAGGTATCCTGCTCAATTGTTTTTTGTATTTGTTAATTTATTCTTACTTGGTTATAATTATTTTATTATGATGAATTTTTATTTTGTTTTGTTTTGTACAAATTAGCTTGTTATTTTTATAATTTTGTTATTATATTATTAGTTTAATTATTTATGAATTTGTTTATGAATTTTTATCAATAAATAAGCACTTGCAATTATATTGAAATGTGTTTGAAATAGTGCTTGATGAGTTTACTAACCTAAATTACTGAGTTATTTGTTGACACATGTTACAACTTATTAATAATTGAGATGTCAAAAACAAAATAATGCATTATATTATAAATATTACTTAAATTTAATTGAGTACTATTTTATTTATCTAATTAATCTAACAGATAATTTAGTTTTAATTTATTATATGTTGTTATTAAAATTTTAATATTAATAAACATAAATATTTTAAAAATATGTTTGAAAAATAATTCATAATGTTACAAAAATAATGTCTTAATATCCTAATATCATATTTAATATTTTTCAAAAATTAGTTAATGTTTTAAGATGATATCTAGATTTTAGAAAGTATTTTTTCAATAAATATAAAAATGCTCACATCTTTCAATGCATCCCAATATTTCATAATATAAACTTACTAAAATATAAACCTAAAAAAACATTCTACTTTACAGTTCATAATCATATCGCTAACCATATGACGGCGGCGCAATACCAGTCTATATATCATTTACGACTCAATTATCGCCAATGATCGTGCGCCAATTGCACCGGGTCAACAAGGCCTGCCACCAGCGCTCCGAGCCGCACGAGGTCACCAAGCTCATCATACAGGAATTGCGCGATACCATCATACCGATTCGCAAGGTTGTCCAGGTCATTGAGGGCGTTAAGGAGGATGCGGTGAGCAAGGTGCATAAGGGCGAGCGTAAGCAGGCCGGCGGTTCTGGTAGTGGCCAGGGTGATGGTTATGGCGGTGGCCAAAGAGGTGGTTATGGTGGTGGCCAGGAAGGCGGTTATGGCAGTGTGACCATGGGTATCTATGGTGGTATGGTACATGGTGAAGAGGTACATGGTGTAGGGGTTACGGTAAGCAATAGTTTAGCATACTAATTTATACTAAATTAATATGCATTTTAATATGTATATTAAATTATATCAATACATAAATAGGTATGTTTTTAAAAAATACTTAACAATTTTGTACAAAACCTTTAATATATTTTTCATTTATGTATCACAAAAACATAATATTGTTGATACTTCTTAGACCAAGTTTATAATAATGTTATAGTAAGCATGTATAAATAATATTATTGAAACCAATATACAGTTTATAAAGTGTAACCAAATATAACAGATTAGTTTCGTTATTATAAAACGTGCATTGTAACTTTACATTAATATTAATATCATACATGTTTAACTATTAAACAAGGTAAACAAGACGACGGCATGAGCTACAACATCGACGTGAACGACAACGGGTACGGCATGTCGAGCGAGTACAGTAAGCGCACCGGTATGTCCAGTAACTATGGCGGCAACGCTATGCAGCAAAAGCAAATGACCCTGGTTGAATATATGAACTCAGGCGAGTACCGAAAGCGCATGGGTATGCCCACCAACTACGACGGGCATAAAGGCGCGGCCGCACTGCCCATGAAGAGCTACGCTCCCGTTTCCATGGATTAAAGCAAGGTTCATATGAAGTCAGCGCCGGCAGCTCACGCTCAAGCATCTGCAGCTGGTGACAATGGTAAAGCGTACATGGTGAATGATGATAATGCTCAACAACATGATAATCGCAATGGAATGTTCTTGTAAATATACAATGGTACATTATTGTTTTGATTTAGGTATCCTGCTCAATTGTTTTTTCTAGAGCTGAGCAGGTCCGGGTCTTTGAGGTTTTTACCAAAGACCCGGACCGGACCTGGACTTCTTTATTGAGGACCCGGACCCGGACCTGTGAGAATTTTGAGGACCGGGACCCGGACCCGGTCCCATATATAAGGACTCGGACCCGGACCTGGGACCTCTTGCATAATATTTTATATGATTTTTAAGCAAATAAAAAGTGATAGATTACATATCATTAATTTTACATATTAAATAACACTAATAATGGAAATATGAGTCAACTTGTGTAAACTAATGCTTTTTGTTAATATATACAGTATTTTAAAAATAGTAAATTAGTGCAATTTTATAGCTATTTCTATCTTCGTCAGGTCCTAATGAGGTCCGAGGTCCCAAGACCCAAAGACCCGGACCGGACCCGGACCTCCACATTGAGGACCCGGACCCGGACCTCTGCTAAATCTAAGGACCAGGACCCGGACCTCTAAAGACCTCAGGTCCGGGTCCGGGTCCTAAGACCTCAGGTCTTTTTGCTCAGCTCTAGTTTTTTCTTTGCTTTAATTTATTTTTACTTGGTTGTAGTTTTTTATAATGATAGTTTTTATTTTGTTATTTTGTCTTGTTTTGTATAAATTAGTTTGTTTTTAATAATTTTGTTATTATATTATTTGTTTAATTTGCCAATTTGTTTATGAATTTTTATCAATAAATAAGCACTTACAATTGTTTTGAAATGTGTTTGTTATTTATAAATGACTTTAGTAACCTAGATTATTGAGTTATTTGTTGAAACGTGTTAATATTTATTGATAATTGAGATGTCAACAACAACAATAAAATAAACCATAATATGCTATATTATATGTATTATTATTATTAACGAATTATACATATTAAAAACGAAATATACTAAAAATATTACTTAAATTTAATCTACTATAAATATGTATAAGTTTTAATATATTATACTATTTTTACTGAAATCTTAATATTAAAAATAGAAATATTATTAAAAATTTGTTTTAAAAATAATTCATGATGTTAAAAAAAATAACAACAAAATAATGCATTATACTATAAATATTACTTAAATTTAATTATGTAGTAGTATATTTGTCTAATAAAATTGACATATAATTGTTTTAATTTATTATAGTTTGTTATTGAATTTGTAATATTATTTAATAGAAATATTTTTAAAAATATGTTTGAAAAATAATTCACAATGTTAGAAAAATAATGTTTTAATATTCGCTTTAATATTTTTCAAAAATGTGTTAATTTTTAAAATGATATCTAAATTTTAGAAAGTATATTATGATTAAATTAAAAATCTTTAAATTTCTGAAAACAAACATCAATATTTAATCATATAAATTTGCTAAAATATAAATCCAACAAAATAGTCTATTTTACAGTTTATAATCATATCGTTAGCCATAGACGTATGTAGGGTTGAAAATTTAGCCTAAATTTTCATTTCAAGTGAAACTATATCCTAAACTTTCAAAATTTAGGCTAAATTTTGGTTAAATTTTGAAATTGTCAAAACAATATATTGGCTGTTTAAAAGTAACATTAAAATAAATAATAACAAAATTTTTGCCAAAATTAAATTTTATATCTCAAATAAGTTAATTCATGCCATTTTATTATTTATTTATTTATTCCTATTAAAATCTTATTCAAAATATCTAAAATCCATAAATAGATGAATATACTTAGGTTAAATTTTGAGTTAAATTTTGAAATTAAGGTTACATTTTGCCTTAAATTTAACCTTAAATTTAAGACTAAACGTTTCCAAAATTTAACTACTAACAACCTTAGCCGTATGCAATGAGAGCTATACCTCTGGCAGCTCAGGCGGTGGCTACAACATCGAACTACCCGTGCACTCCAAACACAACCAGGAGATCGTGCCGGTGCACACCACGTCGGACAGCCAGTCGACGCACGTGGACGTGCCCGGCGGCGTAATGCCCGTCTACATCACGTTCAAGACCCAGTCGTCGCCGGTGATCGTGCGCCAGTTGCACCGGGGCACCAAGGGCAGCCACCAGCGCTCCGAGTCGCACGACGAGCCGCACAAGCTCGTGCACGAGGTCACCAAGCCCATCATACAGGAGCTGCGCGAAACCATCATAACAATTCGCAAGGTGGTTTAAGTCATTGAGGGCGTTAAGGAGGATGTGGTGAGCAAGGTGCATACAGGCAAGCGCAAGCAGGCCGGTGGTTATGGCGGTGGCCAGGGTAGCGGTTATGGTGGTGGCCAGAGTTATGGCGGTATGACCATGGGTAGCTATAATGGTATGGGCCAGGTCTGTGGTTATGGTGGTATGGCACATAGTGAAGAGCAGGGTTATGGTAAGTAATACAATAGTATATTATTACTTATTCTAGTATGCAGTTTATTACGTCTAAGTTATATATCTGGATAATTGTTGTGCTTTTACATATGCATAGTTATTTTATTAAAAATTTATTAATATATAATGTTAATTTCTGTATAACAAAAAAATAATATGATTTGAGAATGTTTCTACCAAGTTTATAAATAATGATAATATAAGCATATAGAAATTATATTATATTGAACTATTTACAGTTTATAATGTATAATAGCGTACATATAGGCTAACATCCGTAGCACTAAATATGAAATGTAATTTTAAATGATTATTAAAATTATACTTGTTTATCTATTGAACAAGGTAAACAAGACGGCGGCATGAGCTACAACATCGACGTGAACGACGGCGGGTACGGCATGTCGAGCGAGTACAGTAAGCGCACCGGTATGTCCAGTAACTATGGCGGCAACGCTATGCAGCAAAAGCAAATGACCCTGGTTGAATATATGAACTCAGGCGAGTACCGAAAGCGCATGGGTATGCCCACCAACTACGACGGGCATAAAGCCGCGGCCGCACTGCCCATGAAGAGCTACGCTCTCGTTCCCATGGATTATAGCATGGTTCATATGAAGTCGGCGCCGGCAGCTCACGCTCAAGCATCTGCTGCTGTTGACAATGGTAAAGCGTACATGGTGAATGATGATAATGCTTAACAGCATGATAATCGCAATGGCATTCTACATAGGTCCATTATTGTGTTAATGTCAACTTAGGTATCCTGCTCAATTGTTTTTTGTTTTAATTTATTTTTACTTGGTTGTAGTTTTTTTTATTATGGTAATTTTTATTTTGTTATTTTGTTTTGTTTTGAATAAATTAGTTTTATTTAATACTTTTGTTATACTATTATTTGTTTGATTTGCCAATTTGTTTATGAATTTTTATCAATAAATAAGCACTTGCAATTGTTTTGAAATATGTTTGTTATTTATTGATGAATTTTGTAACCTAGATTATTGAGTTAATTGTTGACACATGTTACTATTTATTGATAATTGAGATGTCAACAACAACAATAAAATAAACCATAATATGCTATATTATATGTATTATATACTAAAAATACACTACATATTAAAAACGAAATATACTAAAAATATTACTTAAATTTAATCTATCATAAATATGTATAAGTTTTAATATATTATACTATTTTTACTGAAATCTTAATATTAAAAATAGAAATATTATTAAAAATTTGTTTTAAAAATAATTCATGATGTTAAAAAAAATAATATTTTAATATTTTATGTGATATTTTTCAAAAATAAGATAATGTTTAAAATGATATCTATATTTTGAAAAGTATATTTTCAAAATATATAAATATCCTTAAAATTTTTAAATTCAACCAATATTTATACATATAAACGTGCTATAATATGAGATTAACAAAACATTCAAATTTACAGTTTATAATCATATTTCTAGCTATAGACTAGAGACCCAAAACGGGCCGGGCCGGATCTGGCCGGGCCGAGAGGAAAAATTGTCGGGCCGGGCCGGATCAGACCGATGCTAAGAAATATCGGGTCGGGCCGGGCCGAATAGAGTCGGCCTGAAATATTTTAATAAATAAAAAAAATAACAAATCATTGATAAAACTTAGACATTTTATAGCAAAAACTATAATTACAACCAGGCTTCTTTTAAAAACTACCAAATTTTTACACCAATCACGATAGTTTTTACAGATTTAATATGAAAATATACAAAATAATAATATAATTAACTAATTTTTAAAATTACCATAGTAATTCTATCCCTTAATTAAAAAGAATGTTTGTAATATACTTAATTTATTTAGTATATTTTATTTTAAGGGATTTATAGCGCAGTTTATATAAATTCAGGCCGATATTTCGGGCCGGGCCGCCAAAAGTCGGCCCGTTTTGGACCTCTATTATAGACGTAGCAGTTCCAGCAGCAGCGACGACGGAGATATGCTTTTGAACTGTAAATTAAATATGTTAGTAGTTTTACATTATAACAAGTTTAAACTTTTAAATCATAATTAATAATTGGTTTAATAATTTTAAGTAGTTTAAACTGTTATATTTTATAACTATAATATTAATAAAAATATATTAAATTATATATGGAGTAAATTATATTCAAGAAATTATGGTATTTTTTACTAAAATATGTTTAACATACATTTTTAGTGTTAGGCTTACAGTTTTTATGATGTAAAATTATTTATAGTAGTTTGATACTACACTTTTGTACAGTGTTAAGTGTCGAATGAGAAAATTAAATAGAACTTTCAATTCGCCGAAGTTAACTGCTCGCTCAGTGGTGAACGTCCACCTCTTTTATGGTCAATTATTCGGTGTAGTCTTAAACTAGAGGTCCAAAACAGGTCAACTTTTGGCGGCCCGGCCCGGGCCGGTGATTAGGGCCTTGCGGCTCGATCCGGCCCGGCTCGAACAGATAAATTATCCGGCCCGGCCCGAAATCTCGGCCCGAATTTTTCTTCTCGGCCCAGCCCAATCCGGCCCGCCCCGTTATAGATCTCTATCTTAGACTAAATAATAAATAAAAACTGTAAGCATCAACAATAACCATATATGTTAAACATATTTTAGTAAAATATACAATAATTAATTAAATATAATTTACTCCATATATATTTTAATATATTTTAATTAATATTATAGTTATAAAATATAGCAGTTTAATAATGCTTATATAAGTTGAGTTAACCCAATATTTTATAATAAAATTTTACTAAAATATAAAACCAATACTATATTTTATTTTACAGTTTACAATTATATCACTAGCCATAGCCATATACAAATCGAGCTACAGCTCCGGCAGCTCCGGCGGCGGCGGTGGCGGCGGACACAATATTGAACTACCCGTGCATTTCAAGCACAACCAGATGATTGTGCCGGTGCACACCACATTGCCCGTCTACATCACGTTTACAACCCAGTCCTTCCCGGTCATTGTGCGCCAGTAGCACCGGGGCCCCAAGGGCAGCCACTAGCGCTCCGAGTCGCACGATAAGCTGCACAAGCTCGTGTACGACGTCATCAAGCGCATCATACAGGAGCTGCGCGAAACCATTATACCAATTCGCAAGGTGGTCCAGGTCATTGAGGGCGTTAAGGAGGATGTGGTGAGCAAGGTGCATAAGGGCGAGCGCAAGCAGGCCGGTGGCTATGGTGGCGGCTATGGCGGTGGCCAGAGTTATAGCGGTATGACCATGGGTACAGGCCGGTGGTTATGGTAATATGTCGCATGGTGACGAGCAAGGTTATGGTAAGTAATACAATAGTATATTTACTACTTATTTTATTATGCAGATTATTATGTTTAAATTATATTTTAAAATAAATTATGTTTTAAAAATATACTTGCTAATTTTCTATAAGATTTATAAATATATATATAAGATTTAGATTTATATTGCTCATTATTATATATCAAAAACAAGATTTGGTTGAGGCCACATTGACCAAGTTTATAAAAATATTAAAATAAGCATATAAAAACAATATTAGTTTGAAACATTTACAGTTTATAATATTTAATAACTTACATTTAGACTAATACGCATAATGCTAAAAGGCATTGTAAATTTATCAGTAAAAATTTAAAAATACATTATGGGAATAATTATTCAAGGTAAACAAGACGGCGGCATGAGCTACAACATTGAAGTGAACGACGGCCGGTACGAGCGAGTACAGTAAGCGCACCGGTATGTCCAGTAACTATGGCGGCAACGCTATGCAGCAAAAGCAAATGACCCTGGTTGAATATATGAACTCAGGCGAGTACCGAAAGCGCATGGGTATGCCCACCAACTACGACGGGCATAAAGCCGCGGCCGCACTGCCCATGAAGAGCTACGCTCTCGTTCCCATGGATTATAGCATGGTTCATATGAAGTCGGCGCCGGCAGCTCACGCTCAAGCATCTGCTGCTGTTGACAATGGTAAAGCGTACATGGTGAATGATGATAATGCTCAACAGCATGATAATCTCAATGGAATGTACTTGTAATTGTACAAAGATACATTATTGTGTTACTGTCAATTTAGGTATCCTGCTCAATTGTTTTTTCTTAATTTATTATTACTTGGTTGTAGTTTTTATTATAATAATTTTTATTTTGTTATTTTGTTTGTTTTGTATAAATTAGTTTGTATTTAATAATTTTGTTATACTATTATTTGTTTGATTTGCCAATTTGTTTATGAATCTTTATCAATAAATAAGCGCTTGCAATTGTTTTGAAGTATGTTATTTATTGATGAGTTTAGTAATCTAGGTTATTGAGTTATTTGTTGACACATGTTATTATTAATTAATAATTGAGACATTAATGCATTACTCTTACTATAAATATTACTTATATTCAACTGTGTACTATTTTATATATCTAATTAAATTAACATATAGTTTTGATTTAATTTAATTTATTTTCTTATTGAAATTGTAATATTAATAAATAGAAATATTTTTAAAAATTTGTTTGAAAAATAATTCATGTTACAAAAATAATGTTTTAATATTCTTTTTAATATTTTTCAAAAATGAGATAATTTTTTTTAATGATCTCTAAACTTAGTCTTTCTATGTAAACCAGCAATTATTGTTGATAGAGATGCCAATAAAGATTGAATTGAATTGATTTGATTTGATTATTAATCTAACAAAACATTCTACTTTACAGTAGATAATCAGATCACTAGCCATAGACATATGCAATGCGAGCTTAAGCTTCGAGAGCAGCGGTGGTGGCGGCGGTAGTGATAATATTTGAAACTGTAAAGTAGAATATTTAATTTGTTTTATATTTTAGCAAGTTTAAATGTTTAGTAATATTGAAGTATTAGTTTAACGATTTTAATTTTTTTTAAACGGTTATATCTATAACTATAATATTAATTAAAATACATTCAATTATATATGTAGTAAATTATATTTAATTAATTATGGTATTTTTACTAAAATATTTTTAACATACATGGTTAGTTTTGAGGTTTACAGTTTTTATTATGTAAAAATAGTTTATGGATAGAAATGAATTTCGAAAATGAAATACTTAGCTTATTCTCTGATCAAGGTGGAACTACCTTTCCAGTAGCTAGACACATGTGTTTTGAATTACATTTAACAGTAATTCTTCATCAGTAGCCTTGGGTCAAACGGTAGAACCGATTGATTTTGATCCGATAAGTATATAAGTATATAATTTTGTTCGTCAGTTGGGTGACTGAGTCATTAAAATGCTCATGTTACTTATATAAACATTGCAATTTTTTGCATTCTTAAAGTGGCTTATTAGCCATTTTGTGCCGACGAGAGTCGGATCAAAATCAATCGGTTCTACCGTTTGACCCAAGGCTACTGATGAAGAATTACTGTTAAATGTAATTCGAAACACATGTGTCTAGCTACTGGAAAGGTAGTTCCACCTTGATCAGAGAATAAGCTAAGTATTTCATTTTTGAAATTCATTTCTATCCATATAATTTTCCTGATCACAAAACCTAAAATGTTTAAATTACCACTAAAAATAGTTTAGTTTAAGACTACAATTTCGATACAGTATTTGATCAGTGTTAAGTGTCAAATGAGATTGCACTTTCTATTCGCCGAAGTTAACTGCTCTCTCGGTGGTAAACTTTAAGCGCTTTTATAGTTAATGTTTTGGTGTAATTTTAAACTAAATAATAGATAAAAACTGTAAGCATCAACACTAACCATGCATGTTAAACATATTATAGTGAAAATTACAATAATTAATTAAATATAATTTAAACCATATATATATTTTAATATATTTTTATTAATATTATTGTTATAAAATATAACAGTTTAAAAATGCTTGATATTATTCTGGCTAACCCAATATTTTATAATAAAATCTTTCTAAAATATAAAATTAATAAAATATTTTATTTTACTGTTTATAATCATATCGCTAGCCATAGCCGTATGCAATGCGAGCTACAGCTCCGGTAGCTCCGGCGGTGGCGGAGGTGGCGGTAGCCATAACATCGAACTACCGGTGCATTCCAAACACAACCAGGAGATCGTGCCGGTGCACACCGCGTCGGACAGCCAGTCGACGCACGTGGACGTGCCCGGCGGCGTAATGCCCGTCTACATCACGTTCAAGACCCAGTCGTCGCCGGTGATCGTGCGCCAGTTGCACCGGGGCACCAAGGGCAGCCACCAGCACTCCGAGTCGCACGACGAGCCGCACAAGCTCGTGCACGAGGTCACCAAGACTATTATACAAGAACTGCGCGAAACCATCATACCGATCCGCAAGGTGGTTCAGGTGATTGAGGGCGTTAAGGAGGATGTGGTGAGCAAGGTGCATAAGAGCGAGCGCAAGCAGGCTGGTGGTTATGTTGGTAGCCAGGGTGGCGGTTATGGCGGTGGCCAAGGTGGTGGCCAGAGTTATGGCGGTATGACCATGGGTACCTATGGTGGTATGAGCCAGGCCGGTGTTTATGGTGGTATGTCGCATGGTGAAGAGCAGGGTTATGGTAAGTAATATAATTGTATATTATTACCGGTACCTATTCTAGTATGCAGTTTGTTACGTTTAAGTTATATATCTCGATAATTGTTGTGCTTTTACATATGCATAAATGTAAGATATTTTATTAAAAATTTATGAATATCTTATAATGTTAATTACTATATAACAACAACATTATAGCCATTTCCAACCAAGTTATAAACAATTATACTATTATTTGTTTAATTTGCCAATTTGTTTATAATTTTTTATCAATAAATAAGCACTTGCAATTGTTTTGAAATATGTTTGTTATTTACTGATGAATTTAGAAACCTAGTTTATTGAGTTATTTGTTGACACATGTTATTATTTATTAATAATTGAGATATCAACAACAACAACAAAATAATGCATTATACTATAAATATTACTAAAATATAATTGTGTACTATTTTATTTATATGTTATATGAAATTTACATATAATTTAGTTTTAATTTGTTATACTTTGTTATTGAAATTTTCATATTAATAAATAGAAATATATTTGAAAAATAATTCATGATTTTACAAAAATAATATTTTAATATTCTATTTAATATTTTTGAAAAATAAGTTAATGTTTAAAATGATATCTACATTTTAGAAAGTAATTTTTCAATAAATATAAAAATCCTAAAATTCTTTAGCAGACAAGTAATATTTAATCATATAAACTTGCTAAATTATAAATCTAACAAAACAGTCTACTTTACAGTTCATAATCATATCACACATTAGCCGCATACAATGCGAGCTACAGCTCCGGCAGCTCCGGGAGCAACGGTGGCGGCGGCCACAACATTGAACTACCTGTGCACTCCAAACACTAAAGTTAGCATAAGATCGTACAGGTGCACACTACCCCGGACTACCAGTCGACGCACATGGACGCGCCCGGCGGCGTAATACCAGTCTATATATCATTTAAGACTCGGTCATCGCCAGTGATCGTGCGCCAATTGCACCGGGGCACTAAGTGCAGCCACCAGCGAGCGCACAATGAGCCAGCCGCATTAACTTGTGCACGAGGTCACCAAGCTCATCATACAGGAGTTGCGCGAACCTATCATACCGATCCGCAAGTTTGTCCAGGTCATTGAGCGCGTTAAGGAGAAGATTGTGAGCAAGGTGCATAAGGTTAAGCGCAAGCAAGCCGGTGGTTTCGGTGGTGGCCAGGGTGATGGTTATTGTGGTATGATCATGGGCGGTGGATTTTTAAGCATTTTTTATAGATAAAATAGTTATATAAAATCTATAAATATAGTATACTAACTAGCCAGTACTATATATCAAAAACATAATATTGCAGGTGCTGGTTGAGCTCACGTTTATAAAAAGAATTATGATAAGCATATATAAATAATATTATTTGAATCAATATACAGTTTAAAGCGAACATACAGATTAATATGCCTAATGCTACACATGCAGTATAAATTTATATAATTTTTTTAAATTTTACAAATATAATTATTAAATAAGATAGATAAGCGGCCTAAGATACAGTTAAATTAATTTAATTAATTTTTACTTGTTTATAGTTTTTTTATTATTATGAATTTTTATTTTTTTATTTTGTTTTGTTTTGTATAAATTATCTTGTTGTTAATAATTGTGTTATTATATTATTTGTTTGATTTTCTAATTTGTTTATGAATTTTAATTTATAAATAAGCACTTGCAATTGTTTTAAAATGTGTTTGTTATTTATTGATAAGTTTTGTAATTTAGAACTTTGTATTTATTGTTGAAAAATGTTGCTATTTACTAATAATTGAGATGTAAACAACAAGATAATAATACATTATTCTTTAATTGTTAGTTAAATTTTATCATGTATTATTTATATTTTATTTACTAATTAATTTAAGATTAGATTTATAACTTGTAAAATATAATACAATCCGCAATATATTATTCCGTGTATTTTTTAATGAAATAATTTAACAGTTAAAATTATATCTAGATTTTATAAATTTATTTTTTCAATAAATATAAAAATAGTTGCGCATATATTAATTAAGTATTATGAATATTTATTCTATATCGATTACGTTATAATCTGTAGCAATATTTTTAAAAATCTGGTTAATTTTGCATTTAGCTAATTAATTGATTTAGACTGATTGAATATATAATGTATTTAGAATATTTGTGTGTTTCTATTTAATTAGAAGTCAAACCTTAAACCATCGATAAAATTGAAATGCTGGTTTTTTTTTCTAAAAATATTTTGTAATCTACCTCAAATAAAACTACACTGCATATTAAGCGGCTAATAAAAAAATTTTATTATTTGACGTTTGTTTGATTGTGATAAACTAGCAGGAAATTGTATTTTGTAATGCGAAAGCTTTAATCTTATTACCATGCTACTGCACACAACACTTTCAAAACAAGTTTAATAAGTTATTTTTTTGAAAAACTAATTCACGTCAATACAAGTAGTTTTATTAATACAGTGTAAAATAACAACCCGGAATGATTTGTGCTCATTGGGTGTACTCCACGTTTAATTAAACTTTAATGCATTTTATTAATTAATTATAAACTATATTATGTAATATTATTTAAAATGCCTAGTGAAAATTAATGCAAATTTTTTTTTAAACTGATTGATTGTAAATAATATTATTAAATAATTATTTTTTTTATAAATATAAATAAAACACATTTTAATAATTATAAAATTGTTAAACTCACATAATAAATTATAATGCTTTATAAATTATAATTATTTAATAAATGTTACATTTTTTAAAACCATATACAGTAAAAATTTGCATGTTTTTAAAACAATTATATATAAAAATATGCATGATATCAATTTAGGTAAAATGAGATTTACTTGATTAAATGTTTAATAAATGCAATTTATTTAATTGATGATTCAATAATAAATTAAGACTTTTATATTTGAGCATTTAAACTAAACATGTGACAAACTGTAAAACTACATACATTTTATTTACGAGCTATTATACAAAATATAAAAATTATTGTTGAACTTTTTACAATTATATATTTTTTTACATGACAAATAATTTTAGTTTTAATTATAAATTACATATTTCTTTAATTATTACGTAAATATGTAATATTTGATTTTGTACTTTTAATGTAGACATTTATACATGTTAAACTGAAAATGTTTTGCACATTAGTAATAATTTATATAATATTTAACTAATAAATATAAAATGTTTAAAATAATATACTGTATAAACTAAATTAATAAAAATTATATATAGATTACCATATTATTAATATATTAATTTTTAATTAATATATAAATTAATTTAGCATACTCATAATTTTGATGAAATGTTTTAAATATTATGCAAAAATATCATTCAAAAAAGCAAATATATCTGTGACATCACAGCTAAATTAAACAGTCTCAAATAAATAAACAATAAAAAAAATTAACGAGCATATAATATTTTTATTAATGAAGTCAGCAATTAAATTAGAGTACATCGTCGTAAATAACCTGTCAAAATTTTAAACAGTTTAAAATCTTTTCATCTCGACAAACACAAACTGTTCGAAAAAACGCGAAAACACTTTTATTTATTCTTTACAAAACGGGATAATTACCTAATTATATATAATTTGCTTATCTCTTCTAAAATTAAGTCGTGTTGAATTTTTAATTTCACTTTCCGAACATATCCGTACAAAAAATAAAATGCAATGCATAAAATCAAAAAACGGAATTGAATAACTATTCGCGTTTGCTAGTTTGGGGGTGGTGAATGCAAAATATTAAACAGTATATAAAGCGCAGAAATTTATCTAAATAAATTATAAGTTATTAAACAGTATTTGAAAAAAGTGTTTTAAACAGTGTAATTTACATTTGCGAATAAGACTAACCCGAATATAATATGTATAAGGTAAACTAACAGTGCAATTTTTATATTGAAATATATGTACAGTTTTTACAACTAATACAATATATAATATACTATCAATATATTATAACAAAATATTAAAATAATAATTTACATTAACAGCTACTCGGCCTCACACTACTATTCACCATCAGCTCGGCCTACAAAGGCGGCTATCACTCCATCGAACTACCGGTGCACTCGAAGCACAGCCAAGAAGTGATCAAAACGCCGTCACATGAAGACCACTCGTCGACATACGCCGAGATCCCGGGCGGTGTTCTACCCGTATATCTCACATTCAAGACCCATTCATCGCCCCTGTATGTCAAGCAGACGCACAAGGGTACCAAGGGCAGTTATCAAAAATCCGACTCTCATGACGAGCCGCATAAGCTCGTGCACGAGGTGGTCAAGCCGGTGATCCAGGAGCTCCGAGAGGTCATTACCCCGTATAGGAAGGTTGTGCAGGTAATCGAAGGGGTGAAGGAGGAGCGATTGACCAAGGTGCACAAGGGTGAGCGCAAGTATAACGATAAGGGTTATGGCGGCGACAGCAAGGGCTACGGCGACGACAAGGGCTACGGCGGCGATAGCAAGGGCTACGGCGACGACAATAAGGGTTACGGCGATAGCAAAGGCTATGTCGACCTCAAGACCTACATGAGTGCCAAAGGCTATGATAACTATAAGTCCGATAACAAGGGTTACGGCGACTATAAGTCCGATAATAAAGGTTATGGCGATTACAAGACCGAAAGCAAAGGCTATGGCGGCGAGAGTAGCATGTATAAATCGTACGGCAAGAAAGATGACGATAACTCCGATGAGTATAAGAAGGGTTCGGAGATTCTCGAGAAATACGTTTCGTCTCTGAATTACGGCAAAAAAGAGGATGACTACAGCAAACGATCTGGCTTAATTAAAGAGCTTGACTATACTCAGGGCTTGGCCCAGGCTATTCAAGATGCGATGATGCCGTCTTACCACGAATAAATTTGTCATATATTGTCAAAAAATTAGGAGCTTAAATCTATGTTTGTTGTTTAACTAGAATTTTTATTTTACATTGTTTTGTAATAATTTATTTTAATTTAAATAAAATATTATTGACTTAATTGTTCTTATTTAATATATATTTAATTATTTAAAAACACATAAAATAATCAAGCTAATGTATTTTTATAATAATTTTTACTTAAATTGGTAAAAATATGAAAATATTGATTCAAAAATAAATAATTTTAAAAATACTAAATATTATTTTAGCGTTTATTTTGCAATTTATTATTATTATTATTACACTAATTACTATTAAAAATATTATTATTTATTATTATGTTAAATTCTAGTTAAATATTAGCATTACATTAATATAAATATATTTGTTCAATACAAATGCCGTTGTCGTTCAATTTATATAAGATATAATAACTAATGTGCCTGGTTAAGAGTAAATAAATTGTTTATGTTTTCATGCGCATTATAAAAAATTAAATTTTGTTTAATGTAAAAACTGTAACATATAGCACAGTATTAATTTAAATAAAATTATAAATATAATAAAAATAAAATGGGCACCAAAGACCCGTCGCATATATTTTTTTTTATAAAAATACAACTTTTATAATACAAACTGATAAAACACTAGCTGAAACTGAGCACGCTTAATTAAAATATTTTATAAGTTATTTTATACAAAATATAAATAAATTTATATTATTTCAGATATAATGGGCATTTAAAAATAATGTATTTAATATACAAACTATTGACTATAATTAATTAATTTATTTATTTGTAAATTATGTTGTTAAATAAAATACTGATAATAAATTACACGCAATATTAAAAATCCATTATTATAAATGCTAGCTGGTAAATTAATATAAAAAAGTAAAACTCAAGAATTAAATATACTGTTATAATGAACTTAAGTATAATATAAAAATTACTATATGTGCAATATATGCGTTAAAAACAAGTTGTCTAATAATAGTATGTAAAAATGTTTGTATTTTATTTAAACAAATCTAAATTTAGTTAAATTATTAAATGAAATATTTTTTATTTGAATAAAATATAATTTGTACGGTATTTTGCATTTCTCTTTTAAATATGTTATTGTAGAGAATACATGTCAAAAAATATAACTCAAAGAGTCCTTTTCCAAATTAGTGACAAACACATATTTTATAAATTATATAAATAATGATAATTTTTCAAACAAATTAACATTGGTTTATTCCATTATATTAAAATTTTACAAAGTATAATACCTTTTGAATCCATTTAGAATATGTTTGAAGGTAATAAATGAATAAATTATTAGTCTATGTTAATATTTTACAGTTTGTATTATTTAATAATTTATTTATTTAGTATGAGATAAAATATTAATTTTAACTTATGTAATTTATTAATAACATTTCAACAACTAATCAGACTCACACTACTATTCCCCATCAACTCGGGCGGCCACCACTCGATCGAACTACCGGTGCACTCGAAGCACAGCCAAGAAGTGATCAAAACGCCGTCACATGAAGACCACTCGTCGACATACGCCGAGATTCCGGGCGGTGTTCTACCCGTATATCTCACATTCAAGACCCAGTTATCGCCCCTGTATGTCAAGCAGACGCACTCGGGCACCAAGGGCAGTTATCAAAAATCCGATTCCCACGATGAGCCACATAAGCTCGTGCACGAGGTGGTCAAACCGGTGATCCAGGAGCTCCGAGAGGTCATAACCCCGTACAGGAAGGTTGTGCAGGTAATCGAAGGGGTGAAGGAGGAGCGATTGACCAAGGTGCACAATGGTGAGCGCAAAGTATGATAATAAGGGTTATGGTGGCGACAGCAAGGGGTACGGCGATAGCAAAGGCTATGTCGACCTCAAGACCTACATGAGTGCCAAAGGCTATGATAACTACAAGTCTGATAACAAGGGTTACGGCGACTATAAGTCCGATAATAAAGGTTATGGCGATTACAAGTCCAAAAGCAAAGGCTATGTTTGAGTTATTTTATACTTTGGCGTAGCGTCATAGGGATTAACTGTCTGAAAAAGAGAACTTGGTAAGACTATTGGTCTTTACTCTACGTGTTTGGTTTGTCTATTTTGCAATAAGGTGTGAAAACTTGACGCATGCATAAAATGCAGATTATATAAAAAAACAAATTTTTATTTTAGTATTAATTTTTATAATTTGATAAAAATAATATTCATTTATTACAATTATAAGTTTAATTAACAATGTTTTTTAAGTTTACATAGAATGGTGTGTATGTGCTAGGGATTGATAACATCAATTTTCGTAGTTTCATATTTAGATTTTGTTATTCCAATAGGTTTTTCTTGTTTTTTATGAGTAGATAAAAAGTTTTTATCATAAGTGCTTACAATATTTACTTGCTTAAAATCGCTAGAATGATCAAATTTATAATATGAATATATCGAATTTTTACCTGAAATATATCTGCATTTTATGCATGCGTCAAGTTTTCACACCTTATTGCGAAATAGACAAACCAAACACGTAGAGTAATGACCAATAGTCTTACCAAGTTCTCTTTTTCAGACAGTTAATCCCTATGACGCTACGCCAAAGTATAAAATAACTCAAATATGGTGGCGAAAGTAGCATGTATAAATCGTACGGCAAGAAAGATGATGATAACTCCGATGAGTATAATATACTGTGTACAATTGCGAGCTTAATTTGTGTTTGTATTTAACTAGATTGTTTATTTTACAATTGCTTTGAAAAAATTTATTTTAATTTAAATAAAAATTATTTTGAATTAATCGCATTTGTTTAATAATTTTTAATTTATAAAATGTTACATTTAAAATTTTTTTGAATAAATTTGAAACTATATTATAAAATAGCTAAGATGCTAAAAATAAACAAATCTACTATTAGGACTATGTAGATTGGGCATTAGACGAGTTGTTGATACTTGAAAACACAGAATTATAGTTTTATGGTTTGAATTTTTTAAATTATTGTTATAAATTATTTATACAGTTTGATAACAAGTCATATAACAAGTATAACGAGTGATATATTCTTATATTCTAATTCTATCTTTATATTTCATAAGTTATGTACTCTTCGAAAATATTTTCTATTTCAAATAAACATTAAATATATGTGTTTTGCAAATTATTTTATGAAAAATACATGTAATATTTTTTATTTTAAAAACTGTAATTTTATATTACAAGTAAATTTATGTATTCCATATATTGTAATATAATTATAATGAGATATTCGTAGACATAAATTTTGCAATTATACTGCAAATAAAACAAATAATATAATATCTAGTTATATAAAATCAAACATGCACATTAAAATGCTATTAATGAAATAAGTTTATTTTACTAATTCAATTATTTGTTACAATAAAAATATTGTACCCCAAATAATTTGTTAATTAATGATAAATAAATTACATTTGTAAAAATATATTTATTACATATTTTATTACTGTAATTTAATTTTTAAAATTAACTTGTATATGTTATTTTTTGTAATACAAATTTATTGGAGTTTGTCGTCGTATGCTACATCTCATTTATTAGTTTTAAATATTCTTACTCGTTCGAGGACTTTACTGTTATCCGCCGATTCGGTTAAATTTGGTATAGAATTAATGCTATGGTTGCCAAGAAA
>JAQIXC010000614.1:0-22586 GCA_034697605.1 Metabelba pulverosa | reverse complement strand
GAAATCAAAAATAAATTGCAAAAACTTTTCAATCTATTAATTTTGATATCGCGCAGATAAAACGAGCATGATAGTTGTACAACATTAGCGCGTACGTGATCTATCGCAACGATAATGTGATTAAATTTTATCTGGGTTAGATTACGCTGGCAAAATTAGCGGAAATAACTGGCGAAATGGATTCAGGTTAGCTTGCTAAATTATACTGTATCAATAACAGCGCTGTTAATTAATTTTCAAATAAAACTTTAGCAGCAATTTTATTAATAAGCATGCAAATTTTATAGCATCAATATGCAAATTAACTCAATCAAAATAAATTAGCACAGATATTATTGCCAATCAGAAAATATATCAATATAAATCAATAAAAAATATCAATTTAAAAATCAATAAAGAAAAATATCACGTTTAATTCAAAAAAATATATAAAACTACATATCAAAATAATGAATGCAAAAATGCGACACTAATTCACTTACTATTTGACAGTCGTAATGATTGACCGAAAAAATAAGAGATTACAAAAATAGCATACATAATTACACTGACAGTTTTTCGAGAGGCACTGGTCGAGAATTCTCACGGTACGTGATAGTAGCCCGGGTAGCTTTTTTGAACAAGTGCATAGAAACGCACATGAGCATATTAGCGGCGAGCTATTGTGCACAGTATAAACCAGAAAGAAACACACCAGGGCACAAATTATAGCCTTGCTGGTATTAGGGTCAGAGTATGGGGCTCATACGGACTGGACTTTTAAATCGCCTACATATGTGTGCGTGGGGCACTGGCAGAGAGGGGAACGGTATGCTAGAGGCCCTGGCGCTGGCACTATGTTTGCTGTTTATTGGGCGACAAAATATTTTTAAAGATAAGAACATTTTTTCGGGACTTATACTGTGTATTGCAATCCAATACCGAGTGCGAGATAATAGACATTCCGAGAGCGGTTCGCCCATAACTATCACCAGCCCTATCGCCCTATGCTCTCCCGGCCCTCTCTCTATCTGTTGCCACTATCGCCGACCCTCCCTGTCCTCCCCACTCACTTGTGTGTGAAATTATCACTTAAATGACGACTTCATGGGTAATGATCAGTCGTTTTAGACGTTTTTTCGTGGCTTTCGATCGCATTTCAAATATAAGTTGTTTTTTCTGTTTAACACTAAACTTAAATGTTTAGACAATATTCGCGGAAAAACTTAACAGTTCTGAACATTTAAACATAACATTTCGGTTTTTGTTTTTCGCTCGACAGTAGCACCAATTTACATGCTAAATATTGGTTGCCCTTCTTCAACATGTTTCAATTTATTTATTGGCTGATTAGCGGTTCAAAAATTGCATATTTATGTAATTTATAAATATATTTGGTTTGAGTTTTATTTTTGAATGAAATTGTTGTTTGATTTATGTTTTTATTTATTAATTTTTTAAAGTAAAATGTTTATTTTATTTTATTTTTGATTTCACCTTAATTGCAAATTGCAATCATGCGCATTTTTCAGGTTATATTAGTTCGAAAACATGTTTATAACTTTTATCAGTTTGAAAAGTTTTAAATTAGTTATGAAAAAAAAAGAGTTTCATCCCAATTTATATGATTGCATATACATTGCAAAAAGAAGAAAACAATTTCATTGAAAGCCATAATAAGCGAAATGCAAAAGAAAAGCTAAAATATAAGTTCGAGAAAAACAGCACAAATTTTATTCAATCAATTGAATCGCCTTTTTGCGCAAAAATGTCTTTGAAGTCAAGAGAACCACTTCGAAAAAAGTGCAATATAAAAACTTATACTGTGTAGAAAAAATTACACCTCTTTTAGGCCCAATTTTACTGTCAAAATATATATGACATGTCTTCGGAGATGACATTTCCGGTCATCAGTTAAGTACACTGTTTAGGGCACTAGTAGTTCGACTGGTGCTCACAGCGTGTAAGTGCTCTCTCGTACTGGGAGTGGGAGAGAGAGAGAGAGAGAGAGAGAGAGAGAGAGAGAGAGAGAGAGAGAGAGAGAGAGAGCGGTGAGAGAGCACCTAAAGCGCCGCCGAAATGGTTTCGCATATCATCTGTAAAGACAATCGAAGCGAACGAATGGCACGAAAACTGAACCGAAAAAACTGATTGCAAACACACATAGAGTTAGAGCACAAGAAAAAAGACATAAAAAATTCAATTTTTATCTTAACACAAAACCCGAGCACAAGAACACAAATCTAATTTCTCGGGTGCGCTATCCCTACACATATATTTTGGGTATATGTGCGCTCGCGGGTGCGATTCGGGTGATCTGTATGTGCGGCGGGTGAGCGAAGACATGACATGCGTTTGATTCGCAATTTTTTTTTTGATTTTCTGCTTTTCGTATCTTTCGATTCGTTCGCCACTAATGTGTGTCTGAAATCCGATCGACTGTTTTGAAAGTCCGATCAGCACTGACTACACGAATGTCATATTTATTTAATTCGCAAATAGTCTCTCTCTCTCTCTCTCTCTCTCTCTCTCTCTCTCTCTCTCTCTCTCTCTCTCTCTCTGTCTCTCTCTCTCTCTCTCTCTCTCTCTCTCTCAGCCCTCTCTCATCGCCCATTCCCTGACCAGTGAATGATTGCGAAAATATTTTTTTTCCTATCTATGAAATACCTCTGATATCAATGCGCTTTCTATCTAATGTTAGGCGATATTTACGCTTTATATTCCGATATGCAGTGCAAAAATTTTTTGTTATGTATTATTTTTTCAGATATTTTATAAATTTAGACTTTTTTTTCGACACAAACACTGCTTTTCGCTTAGCTTTTCGAGATTCTCGGCACTGATATATAGACCGCGTAGTCAGTCATACGTACTCTGCCTTTGATTGCAATAATTTTTGCGTTTATTTTTGGATAAATTTTGTAATGCTTTTTAGATTTTATGGATTCGCAGTTCTTTTTTTACATTTCATAATTTTTTTGCTTTGTTTCTATAACGTTTTAACTTTATTAACAAAAAATAAAATTTAAGTATATTTTTTGTTTTGTTTTTATGTAACAAAAATAAAACACAAAGTTTTTATGAAACATTAAAAATTAAACTTTAAAAATAATTTCTTTTTTAGAAATCACCAAGGCAACATTACGCATTGAATTGCTCGAAATTCTTAAAGTGCAATTAATTGCATGCTAAAAAACTAAAAATAAATATTTTTCTGAAAGAGTTGATTGTATTTATTGGATGAGAAAATAGAGTAACACAAACTGTTTAAAATAAACTGTATAAAACAAGTGATAGACAAGTGTTCGTCGCGAAAACAACTAGTTAATTTAACGTATGTCAAACACTTGGCAGCAGCAACCGCACCGACATGTCGCGGGAAATCAAGGCCAGGCATAGCGCACATGTATCCCCATCATTCAGTACCACTCAAATAACTAGTTAGAAGGATTCGCTTTCAGCTAAAAACAAACTGTGTATTTAGTACCAGTATTGCCGTTGACTGCGATTTTCTAAGACACGCGAAAAAACTTTATATTATTTATCTATCGTTTAGTGGTTCGGAAATAGCGCCGAAAACTCGAGTCAAAGTAAATGAGCGAATGAATCGGGTTTTCGGGTTCCACACAATCCACTAACTGTGCAAATATTGTGCCGCAAAAATAGCACTGTGCTAAATAAAGAAAATATATAAAACACTTATTGATTGTCAATATGTTTTCTTAGTTTAAGTTTCAGCTAAAACGCGACTTATTTTGTATTAAACTTTAATTTTCGATGAGCTCTGACTTCAAACACGCAATGCATTGAAAAACTCGTAGTTTTCAGATATAAATAAGTTATGAATATATTCTTTATTTATATCATTCATTCAAAAATGTTTTTGCAGTTTATAAATGAATGATAAGAAAACTTTATTTTGATTTTTTTGTGTCGTTTATTCGCAATTTTTCTTCGTATAGAGAAAATTGATTTTTTCCTTTTTCTTATCAGTCGATTGATTTCAAATAAGTTTTTTCACTTCAGATGTATTCATAATATTATGCAAACAAATACATCGCATATTCATTCAACTTGAAAGTTGTATTCAAAGAAAAATAAACTTTGAAGTACATCCGAATTGTATAATCAAGATAATTAGACGAATATTTTATCTGTGTAAAAGTTATTAAATAATTGTGAGTTAAGTGGTATAATAAAACAGACAAAGAATAGTAAAATAAAGTTTACTTATGTATTCATAAATTAAGTTTACACTTCGCTAGAATATAAATCATACATTGTATTCGAAAGAATCTTGATCATATATGAATAAATAAAAATATTCATTTATAATTTATTTAGATTATTCAACGTATAATTTTATCAAGTAGTTTCTAAAGAATTAAGTAGAGTTTCATATTATATAAGTTTGCTTTATAAGGCAAGCTTGTTGAAACTTTTATATTTATAAATAGAATGATTTTCTCGAATAATAAGCATGTTTAAAATTGGCATGAACTAACCTCGCTCTTAATGTCAGACTTGGGTCAATAGAAAAAACTTCAAAAATAATTCGAAACTAAAGCAAATAATTCATAAATCGTTTGCAACAGAACAGCGAAACTAATAATAGGAATATAGAAACAAAAACACAAGTGTTTTGCATTGCATGACATGATTCATATGAATCATATCCTCTTCGAAAAACAAGTTTTTCGATTATATGCACAAATTTTTTTTGGTGCCAAACACGAGAAAAAATTACATAGCAACTTTTTGATCGCAACAGAAATATCGGACAAAAATTGATGGATTTTATGCACTTCTGTCAAAACAAAATGATATTTATTTGCTTTTATTTTAAACTACATATTTCGCATAAATCAAATGCAAACATTAGGAAAAAAAATCAATTCGAAATACATATATAAAATCAACTGTGTACTGTACGATTTATTGATTTATGCTCAATAAATAAAATATCAGTTCAATTAATGTTAATAACTCGCCTGCAATTTCGCACAAGTTTTTGTACTTTTGCACATATTTTAACCATCATAATTTATCAGCAAAGTCGGAACTAAATGCGAAAACAGTTATTAAGCAAAAATTAAAATTAAAAAACTACTCTGACTATTTATCCGGCTAAACGGCTCGTAATTGCCTCGCGGTTATATGTCATGCTAAAACGATCCTGTCACATAATTCATAAATAATTTGCATTGAAAAATAAGCAAAACAACGCAAAAACCTATCGACAAAACTACTGAACAATTTCCAGTCAAAAGAGAAGAATAATTACTTCGGAAAATCAAGTCGTAAATCGATCTAACCTTAAGACGATGTGATTTATTACGAATTTATTCGCCAGAAAAATATGATAGATTAACCGAAAAAAATATACATTTATAAAATATATTAAAACTTGTATAAATTTTATTGTGTTACGTATATTTTTATCGTCAAAATATCTAACGGCGAATGAATATACTGTGCAATGAAAAAGAGCAGCACTTCTGGCGATCACTTCACGCTATCTCCGGAAGATCGGCCGATAAGACACTCTATTATTATAAATACCAATAACTGTTAGATTTATACTGTGTATAGTATAACCTAATATACATTGTACATTAGGCAGAGCGGTATTCCAACACAGTTGGGTGAAGACGAAAAACTTGCTAAATTAAAATATTATTAATAAATATACAGTTAGGCGAGAAACGAGTTTTCAAGCGCGCAAAAATTTCTGCTGTGCAAAACTCTTTTTATTAAAGAATATACTGTACATACATCTGCCAGTATATACTGTGTAATGTTGTATAGACAGTACATTTATGTAATAATAATAATCTCGAGATTACGCACTCAACCAGAAGACTGTCTTTTTGCGAAAATTAAGGTTATCTTCGATTCTAAACTGTATTATTATAACTTATAATGACTTATATACCGTATAGTATAGTATATATTATATACTGTGTAGTCTAACGGAGGGAAGCAATTGAAAGAAATTGAAAAAAACGGCAATTTTGTTATACTGTATGAAAAAAATATATCCAATAAAATCTCGGAAAACACGATTTTATCAAGTTTATTAAAAATCCCGGCACTTATACTCCAAAACACGTATTCTCTATTAGCGCTTATTTTTATATTCGATTACACATTAAACTAATTTTCGCTAATAATTTCCAAACATAGCAAAAAAATCAGCAAGCTTAATCACGATAAACTCGTTACAGGCACACACACACACACACACACACGCATAAACACTTGATCTAAAACATGACACATTTGATTAGTAAGCTCTCAAAATACGCTAAATTATGCATGTTCATATAATATCTATATTTAGAAAATAATTAATAAATGGACTATCAATATAATGTAACTGTATACTCGGATATTTGTGCCCTCATCCGTAAATATACAGCAAGAAAAATTTGATAGTTTATAATTCCGGCAGAAATGAGTAAAGTGAACTTGATATTTAAATAAAAACAATTTCTTTTAATCATGCTTTAATGAGATGTCGGATCGCGTTTAAGCGTAAACTAAACGCTTGAATACAATGCGAATGTTGAGCAACACTTCCGACCAGCGGTGGCGACAAAAGTCGTAGCGAATATATACAGTGTAGTCGAAGTGATGACTGTTAAGCAGTCGTTAATAATTGATATAAATTAGTGCCAAAAACAGATCTGATTACTCTTTTCCCGAGTATAACAACTGTGTACAGAAGTAACTGGCTAGAGTAAGGAAAACTTGCGCAGCAAAAAATAATTGCATACATAAGTAGTCATAAGAATCGGAACTACACTTAAAAAGGCAATCGTTTGCCAGGCCTTGGACTCAACGGATTGGTATTATTTTGTTATGTTTGCGCAACACTAGTCACTAGTATGTGCACTGCTTTTTCGTCAATATATTTTATACTGTGTACAACGAAAACGGACAGATGGATGCGAGCGAAATAAATGAGCATGATTATTTGGAACATGACATTCTCTTTCGGCAGAATATATAGCGAACCGATTGTTGTTGCGCTCGGACTAGCAATCGATTCGCTGTATTTATATACATGTTTATGCAGTTTCGGCCGTATATATCAATCGACAATACACTGTATATTTTATCACTATTTCGCTTGTACATTTGTAGAATTTATGTAGGCTAGTATAAGTTAAATTCACGGAACTTACCGAGAAGAAATTCATAGAATTTAGCAAAATATATTCTCGGATTTCAACCGGGGCCCGGGAGAGCGATTTTGTTGAAAAAAAGAAGCTTGGTGAATATGTTTTTTGTTGTCTGATAAAAAAGCTTTCAGTGTAAATAAAATTATTGGCCATTGAGTCGGCAAACAAGGTGAAAGAGAATCTGTGCACAAAATATTGTTCGGAATGTACAGTAAATTTTGAGAGCATTAGCGCATAATCTGCGCAAATATTTATTGCTATTTATGGCACAAGTGTTGGAAGTGTTGGTCAATAGGGAAGAGTCGGAGTGTAGTCGAGTCGGCAGTGCTTTCGTCGCTTTTGTTTGCCAACTCTTTCACTGCTTTTTTAAAAGAGAGGGCCGGGAGAGCGATGAGGAGAGCGATGGGGAGAGAGAGTGAGTGAGAGAGAGAGAGAGAGAGAGAGAGAGAGAGAGAGAGAGAGAGAGAGCACATATGTAGAGTAGAAAAGACTGCAAACAATTCCAACTGAAAAGAGTGAGTTATGGCCATAGGTTGCCGACGGACTCATGTCCTACATTGGAAAAACATTCGCTTCTAAAACACAGTTACTTTATTTACGGCGCATTAAAAATTTATCATGCACTTATCAATGTTTTAAATGCAAACTACATTTTTGATGTAAGTAAAGTAAAAGTCGCATTTTATTCCGGGTTTATTTTTAAAACTATACTTAAGATTAGCATTACTTTATGACTTAGCTACTTTTTATAGTAATTAGATTTATCAGAAAATAAAATAAAAAGTAATATTAAGTAGCATTTTATTTATCAAACATAAAACCAAAAATAAACTAATCAAACTAAAAGAATCTGTGTATTTTCGTACTTTCAAACCGGAATTTTCGGGCCAGTTATCGCGCGTCACAACACAATCCGGATTAGCGGCTCAAGTGCTGTCAACCCAAAGCTATAGGTGTGAAGAGGTGTACAAAACACTCAACACATTCTCGAGCGCATTGTTTCGATCGAAATACCGGTGCACTCATGAAGAAGTCGTAACGCAATTCGGATTTATAAGGGAATGGCAGAGAGAGTGGCGAACGACGAGTGACAGGACTGCGAGCGCCGAAGTCATGCAGTTATGTCAGAAATTTTCGCACAAAAGGAGTGAAACTGACAGCACAACCAGTTCTCTCGTTTCGAAATAAATAATTTATCATGCCTCAATTTCTCACCATATATAACTGTCCGAAATGGCCAGTCGGTGCCCCGCCTACCATTCCGCTTAAAAAGCCGAGAATAGTAGCGATACGCACAAGTGTAGTGCTCGAAACGAGCTTGCTCAATTAATAAACAACATCGAAAGAGTTTGTGTGTGCGTATTAATTATTCATGCTTGAATGCCAATTTTATCGTGCGATAATTTATTATTTAAATCGAATGCATAAGCAATCAACTAATTGTCTATTCGAAAGTAGCTTGCGCATCCAGTAGCACGCAGCAATTTTGATTTCGTTAAGTTTCAATCGCTCTCAAAAAAACATATCCACTTTATTCGTTGTTTGGTTTGAAGCCCATCGAAAAAGCAACTTGCGCCATTAATCACGACCAGTTTAGTCTGGGTGAAATCGCGAAATATGAATTGATTTCTATGGTTACCACACATACTCTCCAGGCGAATAAATTGTACAGTATACAGTGCGAGCGTATGTTTTATTTTTGTCTCTAATTTCGATATATTTTATCATGCTCCGAAAATAAATTCTTATCAAGAAATAAAAACCAGAATCTATCCATCCGTTTCACATCTGAGCAAAAGTTTAAATATTTATTTTACAGCAAGTTTATTTCTCGCAGCGCGCAGTTGTACTGTAAAAATTTACACCGAAATAAAACGCGAATCGATTTTGATTGGTTGATTAACCATTAAATCCGAACGTTCAATATTGAAACAAGCAAGTTTCATTTTCATCCCAACTTAACGATTTATTCGGACAAGAAATATGCTTGCTATAAATATAAAAATAGCCAATCTTTTCACAATAAAACCTCAAACATATGATTTATACGTGGTGATAAGCTTGTTTAAATACGAATTAATTATCGTTCGCTGAAGTGATTAAATGTTGAAGTTATTTGTGTTTCGGATATAATTAATTGGAAAGAAATTTTATCGTATTTATCATGATACTTTCCTCGCTAACTTATCGTTTTGAAATGCGCTTTTCAACTGATCACTCGGATATAGACAGTGTAATGTCTGCTAAATATAAACCACTCTCTTTGTCAGCGAAGTACAAAGCAGCATTTTTCCGCTGAGTTTAGCAAAAATTGCATTGCTAGATTTTTAACAAATGAGAGCGTTAAATTGCAACGCAATGTCTGCGCGAATTAGCGATAAAATTAGAAAAATTCTCTCTTAAACTAAATACCAAAACAAAAATAAAAACTACATTTCAATCCGAATCATTAAAAATAGCGAATTGTAAGTTTAAGCGAAATGTTTGCCTCAAATCATTTAGCAAGTAGTTTTTTCCCATTTGATTATATATTTTAAATTATATGATTAGAAGTTTGCAAATATGTTATAAAACTTTTAAACTTTATTCTCATTAATTATATGAAATCTAAATATAAATAAATAAAAACATTTTTTACTCACATTTTGGCAACACTTCTAATATAACGACACAATTCACGAATGAATACAATTTTTGTGATATAAGTAATATTTGTTTTCAAAGCGAATTAATTATATACTTAAAAAATAATTAAAGTTTTTTCGCAAAGCAATTAACAAAAATTTAATTATACATTATAAAAACACATTGAGTTTTAAACACAAAATAAAAAAACACAATTAACCCGAAATTTTCAATTACGAGCAGAAAAACTACAAACTAAAAGCACACAATAGCTGTGAGAAGAAATCAATTCGCGTATCGATCACTTGTGAAATGAGCAAGATATAATCGGCGACAATAAGGACAAACGAGACAATGCGATAAAATAGAAACTGACGAAACTTTTTTCTTACGTTTTCGAAACGCAATAGCAAGATAAAATAATAAAAAAAAAGATATCAATTGAATTAGATATCGACGTAAAATATGTTTCGATGAATGAGAGCCGACGAGTGCAGTGACTGTATTGAGAAGCGACTGATAATACGCTTTTCACAACGACTTTGAAATACGCTATTCTAAAATAACTTGCTATTCGCGAAAATAGCTAGATACATTTTGCAATTTCGAATGGTAGTATATTTTTATCATTTTTCCAGATCAAAGTTCGCAGACACAACTGCACACAATCGCTGGCAATCAAAGAGCATGATACTCGTTATTCATGAGAGTATGGGAGAGTAAGGGAGAGTATGGGAGAGAGGCGTCAATCAGCAACTCGTCATAACAAGAGTGAGAGTATGAGTCGTAAAGAGAGATAAATATTTTCGTCGAAAAAAAAACTTTTTTTTCTGATCGCATATCAGATATATTCCGGTTAGTGATAGTAATACACAAATGGTTTTTCATTCAATCATTTTTTCGTATCAATAGTTCTTTCGCCGTCTCGCCATCCCTCTCCCACTCTCGCTCTATTGTACATTGCACAATTCTCTCGACACTAATCTGTTTTGTTTTTGCATTAAACTGCGATTATATTCGTTAGGATTGATGCGATTTTTTTTCGCTCCGCTTTTGTTGTAATTCTTACGTTTTATTCGTTACGGACTTCTAATCTAACTATTATTATATATCATTCCTCCGGTTCCCGAAACGCACTCGACGCTAGATATCGGCGCTCAGCACACACACGCACACACATATACACAGACACACAGTGGGAGAGACAGAGCACCGGCAGCAGCACTGGTAGTAATGAGTATAAGAAGATCTGATCGAAGAGATTAGTCCAGAGAATGGGCTGAAGAATAGGAATTCATATTTTTTCTCTACTCTTCCGTCGCTATAAATCTCTTTTAACTTTACTTCTCATTCGATTCGTACGGATTCGTACAGATATTGTATGACTTGGGTATTGATTGTTAAGAAAGAATTTCTTTCATTATATTTCGCGATATTTATTTGTACAGATTTTTTATGCCGTATAAATATTGAGTACGACATTATTTGTCTCTCTATCACTCTCATTTTTTATCGCAATTGTAAAGCCCAGACAAAACAATGTATTTGATAAAAGTTATTATATCATGTATTTCGCATTTGATATAAATAAATAGTAAGTTTCAGTTCAATGTTTGGATTAAATCTATGAATAACTGCTTGGTGAAAAAATGGATGTTTGCTATCTGTTTATGTAGTGTTTGTGAGGAGTATATCTGTAGAACATACAGTGTATTTTTATATCATATAAATAGGATATAAAATCGAAAATTTCGTTTCGGATTTAAACTTCAATTGCTTTCTATTTTCTCTCCGCAAAGCGTGGGTTCAACAGACGGCTGACTCGAACCGCTCGTATCGTAACAAATCTCGACAACAAAATCATATCACATATGGAAAGACATGTTTTTAACTTTCAATATAAAAAACAGTTTTTCGTTTTTATACTGTATAAGAAAATATATATTTTTTAAATGTAACAACAAATGAGTTTCGATTCTGTCGACAGACGTGAGGCAAAAGATTTTTTTCAATTACTTACAGAAATAAATGTCGAGTTTGTTGTCCGCTTTGCGCTAAAGTGATGACACAATCGGAAAATATTTTTATCGAAAAAAGTTTTCTTTTTCTCAACAAAAATAGTTTTGTTTTATCATTAGCGGCGAAAAGCTGTTTTGAATTTAAAATTTGTGCAGTACACAAACGCACACACGTGACGAACGAAAAAATGTGTTTTTAACGCAAAAACAAATCGCTTAAAAATCTGTAGCGAATATTTTTCAATTTGCAAATACACTGAACAATTTTACAAATAAATAACTTTTTTCGGTAATTAGCGGCGAATTGAAAAAACAGTTTTTCGCCGCAAATTGAGTTGAAATGAGTTTAAACACACAATCGGTGTATGGGAACGAAAAATGTGAAATGTTCAATTTAAAATACGTATTGATGTCGGCGTTGACTTGTCGATAAATACACAGTATATTAATAAAAGTTGTCGTCAATGGAGTGCAAGAGTTGTCGTACGAGTTTGTACAGTCGCTATTCGCACGGATAGGTGAGAGACGACTGTCCACTTTGTAATGTATATAATGTATAATCATATGCACTGAACACAGACAGTGAGAGCGAGACTACGATATGAGAGACACTTGTTATACGCGATTGCAGTCGAAAGACATAAACACACGAAACGAGTCGTACGGATAGCAGCCTATCGTCTCCGAGAAGTGGTATCTAATTCACGAGAAAATAGTTTTTCGCAAAACTTTTTTTTTCTTTACTTCTTATTCTCGTTTTCTTGTCGTTCAGCGCACAAGTAGTCGTGTGTATGCCTGAGCTAATGCGTTCGAACACTGAGCACTGGCAGGTTCGCCTGGCGCTTCGCACCAGTATGTGAGGCTGACATTCCTCGTATGTCGTCACCCGGTTTCGTACGGCGTCTGCGTATTCACTCGTTTTGAATGTTTTGTCTGTTTTTGAAATAAACTTTTTTTCTTATCCAAACTTTTCAATGCAATTACGATATGAACTGATTTTTTTGTTTTTTTCTTTTGTTTTGTTTTTTTCTTCTAATTTATAGATTATGTTTTTTAGTTTTTCTTGTTTTGCGTTATAACAAGATTTTTATTGATTAAGAATATATTTAAATATTTTATGTATAGATTATTTTTCGTGTAACTTATTATGTATAGAGTTTTACGCTTCACTCGGATTGTGATTTAGATTTTTCGCAAAACTTAATCTCTTTTTGAATTTTCGTTTTTATTTTTTGCAATAATTTTAATATTAAACGATAAGACGTTTTAATAATTTTTTCTGTCTTATAAAACGTTACAGTGTATTCGCTGTTGAATAGCAATGATATTTTGCAGAAGTAATTGATTTTGCGATTAGTTCTTTGTGTACAGTATATTTTTGAGCGAAAAAAATAGAAATCGATTTTTTGCCGATAATGTTAATATGCTATCTGTTCTCGAGTTGACTAATGGCTTACAACTGCAGCCAAAACATGTTTTTAGTTATTAAAGTATTACTTATTTTCTATACAGTATAATTTTTTATTTTAACTAGTCAATTCATGTTTATTCAAGGCTTTTTCAGTTTCTTCGAATATAAGAAATTGATTTCACAATTGAGTGATGAAATAAAATATTTTTTCAAACAAAATATAAGACAGTATTAATTGGAATATATTTTATGGATACTGTATAAATTGAGCAAATTGTCTAACAAGTTATACTTTCATAACTTAGTTAATCGAACTAAAACGTTGACAGAAGTTTTAATCTAGATTAATATTTGTTTAAATATTAATGATTAATTAGAGTTATATTTTATCTTAGTAATATTTTTATAATTATGAGTATCAATTAGCAATAATAATTTTGTTTAGTTTATAATAGTTTAATGTATTACTATTTTAAACTGTATAAATTATAGTATAAAAATATATTATGAAAGTAGAATAATTAAAATGTAAATATAATCAAGATAATTATAATAATTAATTTAAATAATAGTGCATAAATAATATAGTGTATAAAACGCTATTAACTCGTAAGTAGATTAAATCTATACCGGTACATAAAAATTTTAACCCAAGTTCAAAAAGTAATTTACAATGGTGAAACGAGTGAATGGCTACGAACATCAGTAATCGCTTACATGATAGCATGATAAAACGTGTACAGCAAAGAGAAAAGAAGGCAAGAAATTACGTATCGATTATTGATTTAATTTTATTGCGAAGTGAAGTGAATCAGAAAATGTGTATTTGAGTTGGAAATTGAAATTTGCAATCAATCGATACATCGATTGCCGAACGCGGAGAGACATCACGACTGTGACGAGTGCCGCATATCTCCGCCTGTCTTACCAGCGCTTCTCGACATTATGCTACTGTGCGAAATAAAATGATACTTGCTATTCGCATACAGTAATTCCCCCTACAAATCGAAAGACATTTTATTTAAAAATTTATATAGTTTAAAATTTTATTTTTTAAACAAAATATATCTATAGTATACATAGATTACATTGTATATTGAACATACATACATAATGTTATAAATTATTTAGATAAGCTAGCTTATTTATTCGATACAATGTCTAATATAATTTTTCAAATAACAAGTTTAATTAAATAAACGTTGGCATAAAATATATATTTATGATTAATTTAAGCTGAATGCCGTATAGAATTTATGATTAATATACGAAATAAACACTTTCTCTCATTCGAAAAGATGTTATCAATTAGACGGGCGAATGAAAGCCGTTTTTTACGGTTTAATTCAATTCAGTTTTGCATTATTAACGACTAATTCGTATTTATCTGTCGTCTGATTTCAATGGAGAACTTCGTAATCCATTTGTTTCGGCGAAACGAAATATACAAAAGAGTCGAGCGTTTCGTTACGCCGTTTCGGAGACAACGAAAATGAATTACAATTTTATTTTTCACTCTTTTCGACTCTAACTTACTATCCGTTCTATCCGTTTTCACATTGAATGCAAGTCTAGTATTCAACGCATTTCTCGTCAAATGTTTATCTGTCAGATGACACACATTCTCCGCGAGAAAAGCGTTTTCATAACAAACTGTGAAAAATTTTTATTATCTCATATTTATTTTGTCATGTATTATTATTCAATGTGCAGTATTCAATTTGGTAGAAACGCTTCTAGGCTCTGACTATTCCGCAATTGATAAGCGTGCTTGATAAAACAAATATTTGTTTAAATGTATTTTTTATGATAAAATTTTTCATTTATTTCTCAATAGATATGTCAAAAATATTAATTAGAATTTTTAAAATGTTATTCAAAATTTTTAATTATTATTATACGCTTTTAGTGTAACTGCAATTTTTCAATTGGGCATGATAAATTAATTTTTAACTGATACTTTCCTGTGAAATGAATTAGATTTTACAACATGCTAAATAATGTTTGCTTTTCTGCACAAAAAAAGTAAAATTTATGTTTTATTAAGTTATGATAAATTTGTTTTTAATTTTACTGATTTTTTTAGCGGATAATACCATAAATGTGTAGACGTTTTGTACGATTTGTTTAGGCGATCGCGAAGTTCGCCTACCCTTCGGTGCGTTTGGTTATTGAGAAAAGCCATATCGGGTTGGCGTTTGAGGTGCCTGTGCGCCAATCAGCGATCTGCGAAATGTCTAAATATGGTTAATAGCAAACATGCTTAATTCAGTTTTAATAAATTTTATCATTTAATTACTTTTCGAGAAAAAAAACTGATATATTATATCTAAAAAATAAATTTTTCATTTTATATTAAAATATTTACATTAAGATATTTAAGTTTATACTGTATTTAACATTTTTATAACAAATGTATAATTTATATAAATATATTAAAAGTTTGGATTTTGTTTAGCAAAATGCATTCATTGTATATATTGTACAAAAATATACAGTATATTATGATTTTTTATTGTTGAAATTCATTTAATAATTTTTCAAAACGCGAAACATTTTTATTAAAAACAAAAATTACTACAAAAATACAAAAAAGCTATTTATTAGTAAACATTTTTACTATGCACAAAAACATTTTATTTCAAATTATATTTGAAGCTGCATAAACGAAAAAATTGATTACCAAGTCTATTGTTGTTCAAAAAAAAAAAATGCTGATAATACAAATGCAGAACTGAATTCAGCAAGAAATAATTTACAGATTATACGTTGCATTAAATATTTAAAAAGTATTTTTCTACACCTTATCGTAAAACACATAATCTTTTCGGACAAATCCGTACTAAAACCGCAGTTTTATTGTTAATAAAAAAAATATTAATAATATATAATAAATATAAAAAACGAAAAGAATTTCTTCTCTGCAGAGTATACTGCACATTCTATACAATATACAGCATATTATATCTAAAGTTTCAAACATAACTAACAATTTTATTAATGCTTTTGATAGGAATTGAATGAATCATATCTTTGGGTTTGAAATACATGTTAAGTTAGAATAAGAAGAAATGTTTTTTTCGTCGTAATAACAAAATATAAAATACTGTATAGTATAAAAATGTTTTTCCTATACATCCATTAATATGTATAATATATGAGAAGAGTTCAAACAAATTCAAAGAAACAATTTTAAGGTGTATTCATGTTTAACAAGCACAAAAAAATAAAAACATCTATATTGTAGTACAACCGGTAATAAAATTTTCTGTTTTTTGTTTTTGTTTTCGTATTTTTCTGATTAATGTTGCGATGCATACAATTAGACGATTAGCGGTACAAAAAAGATAGTTTTCTACATGCTAATACGCGGAACAAATGTTTGCTTTAATTTTACGCAAAATTTAAATAAAATTCTAATTTCGTACAGATTTCTAATTCAGGCAAAACATGTTAGCCGAAAAATTAACTTTGCTAAATTTAAACGAAAAAATTCGTAGAAAACAATAACAAAAACAAAATTGAATGCATTTTTGTATTGTTTTTAATTAAAAACAAATAAAAACAACTTTTTAATTAATTATAAACAATACAAAAATCGTTTTTAATTATTTTTATTTGTTTTTAATTACGTAAAGAATAAAAGAGATTTTTAATTAATTTTGCAATTTTTTCGTGTTTCGGCTGAAAAGTAAGTTTATAATGCTTAATAAAATAATAATAGTAATCACATGTTGCATTGTAATTTATTTTATTTCCGCTAATAAATGTTATCTTGCATTTCGAGGTTCGCCTCAAAGATTACAATCGGTTTTAATCGCGAAAAACGTCTCAACGTATGAAAGCCTAACAATCATTAACCTTAAGACTACTAAAACGCGTTTTTTTAATACACAGTATAATTAGTATTCTTTCATCTCATTTATAGTAAGAAAAAAACTGCAATTATTTCTATGCACTTATTAGACTTGACCTTAACTTTTAACACTAAAAAATTATGCATTGCAACTGCATTGAGACGTTATTAAAGCGTGCAAGGTTGTTTACACAAAAAACCATGTTTCTAAATAACTTTTTCAATTTACTGTATAAAAATAAACAAGTTTAATTTAATTGGAAATAATTATTCTTATTTTAATCAATTAAAGGAATTTTTTGTATAAAAAACCGAAATATTTTAAAGTTTTAAATTTAAACTAGGCAATAAAGCGTTAAACAAATCTATAAAACGAGTTATTAAAATATTTGGAAGTTAAATTAAGCAAGCGTAAATTAATTTGTCTGGGAAAAAGCCATATCAATAAATACGTGATAAAATTTATAACTTATACTGTATTTGATTCGCTTTTATGATTTACAAATAAAGTAACAAAAAAAACTCAAATTTTATCTTTACTTCAGGTTTCGAATCGACTTTTTCCCTACAATTCAAGTACCGATCGATTCATAAAAATATTATTTTAATTGATATTCCGTTCGAAAGATAAGATTTATTGATAAAAAAGATTCATTACTTAGAGTGAGATTAGGAAAGAAAATAATAAAATCAAAAACGTTTTTTCGTATGAGAATTGTCAACAATATTCATGAGTGAGATGTGAATAGACAGTAGCGTCGAGAAGCCCCTCATAAATATACGGGCCATTAGACAGCTTTGCGCGATTTGTGCACTGCTCATTTTTGTTTTGGACACAAAATTATACTGTGTAGACGGGCAAACCGGTGGGAAAATTCATTTTTGTTCTGTATTATAGTTTTGCACTGACTTTCAGTTTTCGCTGTTTTGCATGTAATCTGAACTCTAATTATCGCATAATTATTGTTAATAATAGCACTTATATTAAGACTTTTGTTTAAAGACGTGATAAACACCAGATTCTGATTATACAGTCTACAAAGTTGAGGTTAGCTCTCGAAATAATGTGAGAAATAGATAATAGTTTTTGTGTTAATTATGTTTACAATTTTTTTTCTTATTTTTGTACTTATTTTAAGCGTATTTTTGCCTAATTTGATGCTATTTTCGAAATTTGTACATAGATTATTTGCTTTATATTTGTAATTTAATTAAGATTTTTTTATGTGTAAATTACATGAAAACAATTAAATGAAAGTTTAATTGATTGTGTAATTTGTAAATTACACAAATTAAGTAATTGGTGCGCGACGTTTATTTGTTTTTATCATGTTCGACTTTTTACAAATAATTTAGCAATAAAAAAATAACTATCTATATAAAGTTATCTAAATACTTATTTATTCTGTGTAACATTTATGTACAGTATAATAACACATTTATTTAATTGAATATGCTATTAATTAAATTTTTTGTTAATTATTAAGAAAACAACATGATAAATATTTATTACAGGAAAGAGTTATACATTACAATTTATTTGAAAAGTATTAATAAAATAACAATCAAATATTTTTACTGTTATTAGTAATAACTTACTACAAAACAAATTACAATTAAAAAAAATATAATCACTTATTGTTAGAAAACAATTTCAAAAATTTTTAGTTTAATTAAAAACTTTAATAACATTTTAATCGATCCATTCAACAGCAAAAAGAAACTTGATAACAAGAAAATACTATTAAAAAGCGTATGTTAGGTGTAGAACAATATTGTTAACAAAAAATTTCTATTCTATTAAAATGTTTTCATCGGTTTTAGAGGCAAAGACTTGTGGAGAGGATTATGAGAGCCATTAATCTTCATATGTATAGCCGTTGTAGAGATGAAAGATATTAAAAGACGAATCGTTTCGTACGGATCGTACGCTCGCTTTCCCTCTCTGTCGGCGCTCTCGCTCTCCAACAGCAGAGAGAAAAAAAACTCTCAGTTTGTGTCCGTTCTTATCATATCTATTATATTTATACTGTGTATATGTGTTATACCGTATAAATTCTATATCTCGTCGCGCAGTAATGAAAGATCTATTCGTTTTATTATTTCAAATTATATTCGTCCTCTTCTCTGCCGTTCCTCCCGATCCGCAGCACTCCGGCGCTCTCTCGCGCTATGCCGTCGCGAATGCGAAAACAATAAATTCTTAAGCAATCAAATGATTCAAAATCGAATAAATTTAATCTTGATAAGATAAATGATTAGATCAATAAAACGCTCGGCATACAAAGTTAGCCCCGAAAAGTTAGATTGCACATTTTTATCATCTTATCGTTCATACGAATACTTTCATTAATTGAAAATTTTTCGTTTTGTTTGATATTTTCTATAATCTAACTAGTTAGTTTGACTTTTATTCTCCAAAAGTACATTGCTCTATTTCACATCTACTTAAGAGTAATTTGCTTTCAGTTTAATTTCAAATTTGTTTTTACTGTACAAATTAAACTCAAAATAGTTTTACGTATATTTAGCAAGTTATATAAGTTATTAAAATAAGTATTTAACGTTTCATTAAATTATTCTCAATTTGTTAAATATAGTATTATTTTTATATTGTAAACACAAATAATTTAATAAATTTTAGCAAGTATAAAAGTAAATAGATAAAATTACTTTTTAAAAAGTTATACTGTATGACTACCGTAGAGCTTAATGAATTAATTCAAACATTCATTCAATACAGAAATAATAGCCAAACAGCAGTATTGACATCTATGTGGCAAAAATGCAAATATTGTATAAATTGGTATGTTCATAATATACGTACATAACTTAGATATATTTCACACTACTTAAATAAAACTACATATAAAAGCAATGTAAATTAATAACTCCCCTTTGAATAAATATTAAACATTATTTATGTTTTAACAAACCATTTTTGTTTATAACAAATAAATGTAAAAACGCATTAACTGCATCTCAAAAACTTAACGCATTTTAATGAATTATTGTAAACCTAGTTACGCCCTTTTTAAATTATTTATGTGAAATAACAAAATACATTAAATCACATGTCGATTGAGAACATTGTTTTGATTTTGAAAACAATTTGTATTTACGTTAAAAACAAATTCAATAAACAATTAATTGAAACGAAAGTGAAATAAAATACTTCATTACAAAACAATTGAATAAAATGCTAAACAAAACGCAATTAATCCGACAATTGGTGCGAAATCGGTGTACACTCGGCAGCGGCGGAAACCGCGAGACAGCGGCGACGGTATGCGACACTCGGCGACTGCCGGCGCCGACATACCGGTGCCAATCGCACCGCTATTTTCGCAAAAACTACGACCAACCGGAGAAACTGTTTCCGCCGCGCATTGAATACGACTACAGAGACCCGAAGTTTTACGGCAAACACAGCGTCGAAGACGAGCCGTACATACGGCCGACGGACGACGAGATGGTCGACCTGTCGGCCGTCAAACTCGAGAAGGACTACCCGGACCGGCACTGGACGCACATCGACGTGAGCGCCGAACCGTTCCGACAGGTGTTGGCCGACACCGACGACCCGGAGAAGCGCTTCACCGACACGGAAGTGCTCGACAACCGGCGCGTCTGGTTTTGGGTCGAGCGGCTGCTGCCGCGCCGAGAGCTGCCCGACTGGGCGGACGGCGAGCGCGCGGCCGACGACGACGAGCCGCTGGTTATGCCGTCGGGTATACGGGCGCCGAAGCGGACGGCACCGGATTTGCCGTATTTCGTGCCGCGCACCCGTAGCAAAGTGCTGCCCGTCTACCGCCGCTTCCAGGTCGAGGGCCGCAACGACAGGGAGTACTGGAAGAACCGATGGGACGGTCTGTTCAACTCGTACCACAAGGATCTGCTTAAACGCATAGACGACGTGAAGTTCGAGAACAACGAGACGACGGTTACGCTGACCGTCATTACGCAGATCGCGGGCGACGTCTGGCGCTTCGAAGAGGACCTGAGAGGCGAACTCGAGCGCCGCCACCAGAAGCGCATTCTCTCGGCGATCAATGAACCGAATTGTGTGCTCACTCTGAAGGGAGACTTCGTCGACGACTGCGTCCGATGGCTCACCGATAAGGGCTTCTGAGTCTAGCCTTTCATTCGATGTTTTGTTTTTTTAAATTTGTATTAAAAGATTTTTTTTTTTTGATTTCATTGTATTATTGAAAGCAATTGTTCGCTTAGTTGATATTAGTTTTATTCAACTAACAACTAGTTTTTTGATAAAATTGTGTAGTGTAAAAGTTATTATCAATAAATAATTCATTTGGTGGTAATTCGTGAATTTACCTTGCATTATTCTGAATAAATATCAAGTTGTCAGTCTTTAGTACATAATTATTGTAAAATATAAAAGCATTAAAAATCTTGTGATAAATAATTAGTTGAATTAAGCATCAATAATCAAAATATAACAGTTATAATTTAGTCGATCTCTTAATTGTTTTAAGTAAAAACAGCGGTAGATATGCAATAATCTAGATTATATGAATATAATTAAGGTTAATACTATATAATTGATTTAAATACATATACAGTAGCATGTACATTACTTCATAGCATTTGAATGTATTAATGGTAAACAACTTCCAACACGAGAAGCCAACACTTCGCTCACCCGTTCGCTCCAATAGTAGCATAAACTATACAACAAATATGTACAGTGAAAATCATAACTTGATATCAGGCTTGTATAAATAGTAGAACATTATTTAAAATAAACTTTGTAAAGTTCATACTTTATATTTGTTACGTAAATATAATGTATACTTTGAACTAATAAAGAATCTTTTTCTAAGTATTTTGTATTTATTAATATACAATTGATTTAACAATATATACGATTTATTTGCCAATGTATTAATCGATGAAGCAGTTAATATAACAAATAAAAATACTGGCATGATACATATTAATAAATATATAAATATTAATTTAATATAAATTAAAGATAATTTGTAAATAATTATATAAAATGTAAATACAGTAGTGCTTCCAAATGTTATCCAAATTAATAGCAAGAATTTCGACCAAAATGTGGTATTATATTCAGAAATTTCAAAATACATAGCATAAATTAAGTGAATAGTTTTCAAATTAATTGATGGTTGTTTGTTTAGTAATAAATTCCCATTAATTGATGTGAGTTTAATTTTTAAATAATTGCAGAGTATATAAAAATATGTAACTTGGTAAAATACAAAGTTAGCCGCAAAGTGTCCGAATAGTGAAAATAGAATTGAATTTAAAATTCCATAAAAAAGTGCTTCTAATGCAGACAAATAAATATAATATGGACTAAACATCATCATAAATGTAATGAATGGGATAATATATTTACAATTTATTCTTGCTAAATTCAGTAATAGTTTTATTTTACGTAATAACTTGCAAATGAGTATCGGTTGGTCGAGACCGACACTGACGGGCGAACGCAAACCCGCCATCACTTCAAACACTGCGAG
>JAQIXC010000613.1:0-22606 GCA_034697605.1 Metabelba pulverosa | reverse complement strand
CCGACCCGGCCCGGCCCGACATTTTTTCCTCTCGGCCCGATCCGGCCCGGCCCGGCCCGGCCCGTTTTGGGTGTCTAATTCCGATATACAGTATAAGTATTAAAACTTTGAATCAATCGATGTTAAGGAAGTGGTAATTGTCCTTAAGCTGCAAATATAGTGTAAACTGTGTTAAATTACTGTTTTTAATATTAATGCCAATTTATAGCTCAAGTGTTTATATTTATTAAATTGTTATCGATTTAAATAAAGCAATAAAAACAGAATTATTAATATTTTATATTTTCGCTGCAATTGCTCCAAAACCTAATAATTAGTTTAAGAATAGATCGAAATATCGAAATAAAGCGATCGATGAATAAGTATTGCAGTTATGTCTGAATGAGTGTTCGGATCCGTTCGGGTAATTCATTCTTAAGAATCGATTCGATGAAGACTTTGCTTTTGTCCAAACTTTCGTGTCTTCGTATGAAGCGATGCGCGAGAAGTTCGGTTGCGTTGAGCCGTTTGTCGGGTTCGGGATGAAGACAGCACTCAGTGGTAAACCGTTTGAACTCTTTGCTGAACCGCTTTTGTCGATAAGAGTCTAATTTGCGTTTCATTTTGGGTGAGAGGCCGTCGACGTTGACGTATTCAGTCAACTGCTTGAGGTCGTCGGAGTTGGAGTCGAGCGGCTCCGGCAGTTCGCCGTTGAGTTTGACGAGAAGCACTTCCGACGGCTCGAGTTCGGCGTACGGCGTCGACCCGTTCGACAGCTCACAGCACGTGATTCCGACGCTATAGATGTCGGCCTTTACGTCATATCCCATCAGATTCTGTTCGAGCACTTCGGGTGCCATCCAATTGATATTCTTGTCGGCGAACACCGGGTACTCGTAGGTTGGAGTGACGACTTTGCCCTCTTTGATCGCATTGATTGAGTACTTGAGCCCCGAGAGCACACACCGAAAGCGCGTCGACTGTGAGCCGAAGAGCAGAATATGAGACGAACGGATCGAGTGATGAATAATGCAGTTGTTATGCAAATACTGGACGCCATTCAACACGTCTTTCATTATCAAAGCGATCGCTTCCTCCGACAAACCGAAAGGAGTGGACAGCTCTGCGAACGACTGGAACGCCGCGAAAGGCATTATTGTCCACAACTCGGCCTTCGCTACAAAACTCGACAAAAACGGTAACAAATTCTTGTGCTTCAGTTGACTCGTGATTGCGATCTCATTCTCGAATACATCCAAATCCGAGCATTCGTTTAGTTTAGTCTTTCTTAACACAAATCGAGTGCCGGTTGGCCTGTATTTGACGACCAGAATGTCAGCACTTCTTAGTTCTTCCATCTCTTCGTAAAACTCGACTTTCCGTCGCAGTATATGAGGACTTAAATCCATTTAATATTTTTATTTAATTTAAGTTTTCAAAAAATGTTCGAATTCTAGTTTAAGCGTAAATATTACTTGATATTTAAATTAATCGCGATGGCTGGCGCGTGACTTGCTTATTTTATCATCAATACACATAAACTAATCAAGTTAGTTAAGGAGAGGGAGCTTTGGAAGATTTTAAATATTTATGCTGTAATTTATTATTATATCTGTTGTACTGTTATCTATTATCTTGATTTATTATTCAAAACGATGATTAATGCAAAATTAACACCTGGCTAAAAAGTAGATAGTCTATCTTTTTTCAGTAGTAACTGCTTTTAGTTTTAAGATTTGCTAATAATAATAATAATAAATAATAATTGAAATAAACTTGCTAGATTAGATCATATAATATAAATAATTTTTTGCTGTTACGCATCTTTATGTTTTCCTAAACTTTAAACAGAATAATTTATTCTCTAGCTAAAAATATTTTCCTATTAAAAATTTGCATTGATTAATCTTACAAAACATATGAAAAAGCATCGTGTTAGATAATACGGTTTATAACTTTATAAATTTACACTAGAAGTTAGCTTAAAATAATCATTATTACCGTACATGATAAAACATTGCAAAGCTTTAAACAAAAACAAAACTGATTCGAAATTAATTGAATAATTATAATCGAAATGAGGTTTTATTGAATATCCGGCGCTCTGTGCGGGCACTCCATAGCCATTAGAAGTGTTTGCGAATTGCTTTCATATTTCCGATTCGAGCGGTTCGAGCCGTTCGAAGCACTGACCGGATCTCAGATTAATAGTTCGGAACGAATAAACTTCGGACACGAGAACAGTGCGAAAGAACTGCTTCTGTTTGTGTGAATGCGAGCACACAATCGAAATGCTGTCACTTCTCTGCAGTACAACTCAATTGTTTGCCTAAAAGTATTTTCCATAATATTCTTATCGCTATTAAACGCATTATTCGTATCCACAAAAAAATGTTTTTCGGGTTTATTTTTCAATAAGTGTTGGAAGTGTTGCTGCCGTTCCTCTCTCTGCACTGAGTATTGCGAGTATTAGTCTATTGACTACTTGTGTGCGGAGGAGGGCATCGACTAATGACTGGAGTCTTGAACTAAGCAAACGCTGCGAATCGGATGCTCTCTCGCATCGCTTGATTGACGCCGAGTTTGGGTCAGTTAGCGCCAAATCTATGACTATTTTACGCCGAACTGAATATTCTCAATGAAAAAGCGCACTCTTTTCGATGTAAACAAAATGAAAATAAGTTCTCATTATTTGATTGACATTAACTAAAAGTGCAATCTTTGGGCGAAACATGTTTTGCGCCCGAAGTCTACGTTCCACTCGTTTTTGTTCGTCTAAATGTCATTTCGGACTACACTTTATGAGTGACTTTCCGGTTAGGTTTGATTGCTCGGACTTTTCCGGCGCGTTAAGCACAGGCACGGCGAGGGATGGGAGAGAGGCAGTGGTCAGAATGTGCTTTAAATGTCGAGCAAAACATCTCGAATGCAATGATCTGAATATCCCTTTGTATAACACATTTACTCATCAACTGCTGGTTTGTCATCACTGGCCTAACTGTGTCCTCAATTGCAGGCAATTAGTCATTAAAATAGACTTTACGTCTAATTTAGTTTTTTTTAATTACAATTCATAAATAATAGAAGAGATGATTGCTATCTGTGCGGTGGAGAGGGATGTGTGCGCACCGGCGGATAACTGTTGGAAATTGTTCGTCACTTTGGAATTGAGTTTAGCTGATATGATATACTGTGGTTCGGGATTGTCGACAGCGCTGAGCGTTGAGGAGTGGAGGAGAGGATGAGATGAGGAAGAGTTCATTGCTTATGGCGTTTATCTTCTAAATTAAAGCGAAAACGAAATCATTTATCAAATAATTTTCGAGAATATTATATCATTTGTCTGTCTTCTCGTCAGTTAGAGTCAGCAGCAGAGGCAGAGCACCAGCAGCACCGGCACTGGCAGTGCAGACGGTGCTCGCGCGGCACAGTTAGGCCCAAAACATCATTCTTGTTATCCTTAGGAGCTGTGGAGCAGTAGTATTAGGCGAAGAGAAGGGAAGCGAGTGCTGGCGCTGGTAATGGTTAGGCAGTGCACAGCGATTCCCCTCACAGTCAGATCCCAATGGATTTTTCGATGTCTTTATTGTTTTTAGTTATCATCCATCAGTGGTGTTGTGAATGGCTTTCTTTCGCTCTTTGGCGCACATCTGTATGGAGAGGAAAGGCGGGTTTGGAGCTGCGAACGCAAAAAAGTGCAATTCAGGTGCTTTGCGTTCATTCCTCTATCATATGTAATAATAACACATTATTTGTCTCAAATAAGATCGCAATTCGGGCGACAATCCACACACAGCCCAACGCTTTGGGTTTGTGTCGAGAAAACAGTATTTCCTAAAACGATATTTTCTCTAATCTTTGTGGGAATTGTTTTAAGGCATTAGTCGGTTGTGTCTGTTGTGTTGGTTGTGTTGGTTGTGTCGACTGTGCGCCAGATATTAGAGTAATATCACGAATCAGAATAATTATGTGATTCTAAACCTCATAAACATGATTCTGATTAAAATTACAAATACCCGGCTTAGATCAGCCGAAGATTAGATGCAATTTACTAAACCTTAAAACATTTTCTCCGCTCACTCTCTCCTCCCATCCCTTCGCGACCGCTCTCTCCCCCACTCCTCTCCATCCCTAACACTGCGTTCCATCGCTTCACGAATTAAATTTCAATTTATTCCTATTCTCTCGCCTTTACACTACACTAAGCTATGCAAACATTTTTCTATGAAATTATTTTCCAAAACATAAGTAAATTTCTGTTTTCATCTTTTTCCCTAACTATACGAATGCATAAAAGAATTTTAAATATTTACGAAATTAACTTATGAATAATTTAATAAATTATTTTATTTAGATTTGTTGAAATAAAATGTTTATTATGTTTACTTTATTTTTCAATTCTCATTAAATCTAAAGTGAATTACGTTTTCCATTAAAATAATTATTTGTTTTAATTGCTTTTATTAATTGAAATATACGTAAAACAAAAATTTATTTCTATTAACAGAATCGTTGAGAAATGTAATTTCAAATTTCTAAATGATTTGCTAATGAAGTTCTCCAACACTTTTAATTTTGTATACAAATTCTGCTTTTGATGAATAACTAAATGAATTACTTTTTAAATTCTTGTTTTTAATGTTTGCTGTATTTATACATATTATGCTTATATTATGATTGATTGTTTGTTTAAAAATACACTGAAACTACTCATAAGATGTTTGCTCTAAATATCAAATAAAATGCAAAACTACTTAACATCGCATAATAGGAAACATTAAAAAATTCATTTTATTCCTATCCTTTCAAGTCTTACAACATTAAAGAATAATTTTCTAATTTTGAAAATACGAACTATGTAATAATTGTTTCAGTGCATTTTGAATTCGTGCTTGTAATTTTGGAGTAGATGCTGGAGAAAAGGAGATAGTTTGCGATTCTTGTTATATACAGTATATTAAATCTGTAAAATAGTTTATTGCTTTATATAGGCATTAAAGTGGAGAAATCGAAATAAATGTCGTCATTAAACTTGATTTTATAATCTGGTCGTAAATGGAGTTTTTACCCGCAATAACCACTTTCGCTCTTTGCGGAGAATTTTTTCCAATTTCGTCGTCTTGGGAGAGCGGAACTACCTTGCCACTATTATGTCTTAACAATTTGGTAGTCAGTTTTAAAAATGACTGGTTTTAAAAGTTGATCCTTTAAGCTGTGCTGCACTTCTCGTCGATTGGTTGTGTTCGGCGAACCGTTTTGCCGAACATTAATATCACTTAAATGCGATGATTGGCTCATTTGGGCCTTTATTTGTCGCATTGCCTTCGCTAGCATGCGGTGGAAAAATTGATCATAAATTTTAAGAACTTTAAAATTGCTTTAATGTTCGAAATCGAGACATTCGAGTCCTATAAGAGTGTTGAACGCGTATACAGTGTATACAGTGGGCACACAAATCACGGATCGAATGCTTCTTATAAAGGCTTTAAATATGAAATAATGTGGCGAAGAAAAGCTCTCCAAAAAAGCTTCATGATAAGTCATCATTTCGTTTTCGACTTTCTAATGCGACCAACAAAATGATCATTCTGCTTTTATTTTTAGTTCGAATCACGCATTTCCTACTTGTTATCCCTGACAGTCATTGGCACTTATTTTCTCTAATCAATGCCAACTTATTTGACATTTTCCTGAATAATAACTATTAGTTTTCGGTTATTACTGTTAAAGCATTTTATTTTACCCCAATTTTCAAGCATTTGATTTGAGGCTAAAACGCGATTCTTATTCAATGAAACCATATGATGCTTACAATACAGTAGAATTAGTTTTTGATTTAGTACATTGATTTTGAACATAGTACATTTTCGGAACATTTTTTTCGTTCACCGCTAACAGTGCGATGTTTATATTTCATTTAATTTTTAAAAGTACAGTATAATAAAAATAACAATAAAATTTGTCATTATATTCAGTAATTATTTATTTTTATTGTTTTTATGTCACATTTGAAACACTAATGTTTTAAAATTGATTTTCAAGTTAAACCGTAAACCCATTATCGATTGGACTAATCAGTGCAAAAACAGTATTTTACTTAAATTGATAAAAATGATAGCTTTTTAAATACCATGCTATTATTTTTATCTGAAATCTGAAACAATTTTCCAAGTAATTAATTTACGAAAATCTTTTAACTAATATCTTATTTTTAGATCTAAACTTTTACCCAGAAATTGTTTCGATAACAATATTTTTGTTCATACATTTAGTGTAAAGTGAGTACGGTAATTGTGATAAACTGTAATTGAGCCTAGATCATAACTGTCAATAAATTTGTGAACAACTTTATGCTATCACATACTGTAGTTTAACCTGCTTGATTTTTTTTGTAAACTGATCACTATTTGTTAAAAATAATTATAGATTTATTATAGAATTGTATCTATTTTTTCAACAAAAAGGAAAAAAATAGAAAAACAAAACAAAAATACTGCATCTCATATAAATTAGTTTAGTAATAACTATCTTATGAATAGCATGGCTAATTTATTTTCAAGTTTTTGATGTTTTTGTTTTATTTGAATAAAATTGAATTTATGTCTTAAGCAAGCATTTATATATCTTGATTATATAAGTTAATAATAAGTGAATAGACTATTACACTGTTTACTTAAAGTTAGGTAAACATAATTAAATTTGATTTATTATGAATTAACTAAAATTAACTCTTAAGCTCATTATAGTTGATCAGAGAATTTAATTCAGTTTATTTGAGCGAAAATATAGATAATATTGTGTTTTGTTGAGCAAAAGTATTGTGTTTTCTATTATGGTTTGCGAAACCCGACTCTTTCCTACACTAAATAGGATTATCTAAAAGTGAAAATCCGATTATCAAAACTGTGAGCGCGAACACCGAGGCCTCGGCGCTAGGAGTGAGCCGCCAGTGCCAGGCGTTCGGCGCACTGCTGGCTGTTGACGCCACCGAACAGGCAATGGAGGCAATGCTCGAAATTAGCGAAACCATCGCCAGTGCTGGCGGTGTTGGCAGTGCTGGCAGTGCTGGCAATGATGGTAGTGTTGGCAGCCGTGTATCGCCAACGCTGTTACTGAGTATCGCATTCACTGCAGATCCATATGTCCGGTGCCGGTCGTGCGCTCATAACAGTAATTGAAAACTCCGTTTCACCACTCCTTCCCCTCCACCGACTGATCCAACGATTGAGTTGTCGCGTAAATTGAGTTAAGAATGATTTTTAAGATCAAATTGCATCCCAAAAATCGAAGACTTAATCCACAATAGATGAGCATTTGATTGCAAATCTTTTGCTTTGATTTGATTTTTAGCACTATTTTCGAGATTTTGTAATTCAATGCAAACATTCGTTTTACTCATTCAGTCATTGCATTCTCAACGCAAAGTTCGCATTGAATTCGTAAATCAAATAAAAGAAATAAATTTTCGATTTTTCCTAAATTCAGACTAATTTTGTTTTTATATATAATTTAAACATTGAAATAATTTCTGTGATAATTGTAAGGCTAACTGAGCCGCGTATGCGATGCCTAATCATATTAGGCATCGAATAAAAATTATTTCATGTTTTAAATTTGTTTAACCATTTCAGAAGTCTTTTAGGGCTCGAGTTTTGAAGCATAAGTTTTGTGCCGTTCGAGTGCGAGGAGAGCTATAGGTTGTGTGCTGTGTGTGCTGTCTGTGCAGTGGTGTATGTGTGCAGTAGTATTCGCGTAGTATCGGTGCAGTGGTGGTAGCGAACCGAAAGTGCATATACTTTATGATAGATTAGATTAGGTCTCATCTATTTGGTTGGCTTTGAAATTAGTGCATAACATGCAAAAGTGAATTAATAATTCACAAACCCATGAGTTCACTAGTTTTGTAGTATAAGTAATGATATTTTTATGTGTGTGCGCTATATGTGCAGTATATGCGCCGCAAAACAATCCAATTACGACTCACTCGTGTGCGTCTCAGCTCCTTATATAAGCTTTTCCTTATTATGCCTTTCACTTTTGGATCCGTTGCATTAAATTAAGCTAATTTTATCATCAAATTTAGAGATGAACACAATTTTCGAGCAAATCGCACCAACCGATACACCCGATCTCGCAACTATGCGCTCCCACTCCTCTCCCACTCCTCTCCCATTCCCTTCTCTACTCGAATCAACATTCAAACGATATATCAGTGTATTAGCCGTCTGTGCGATTGCCAGAGAGAATAGTCAGTCAAATGGAGTCGAGTTTTGGAGAATGCGATCAAAGACTCATCGCTTCAACAAAATGATTGCAGCCGTAAGCCATCCGCTCCTCTATTCGATACATTAGCCGCGTATTGCTGTACAGAGTAGTGCTGTTTTGCTACTCCGTTCAACAAATAGATTTCGGATAATTTGTTTGCTTCGACTTAACAAACAATCTTAAAGTATAAACAATTGCAACGAAACATTTTGCGATTCAAACTTTTCACTTTTTACTCAGACCTAAACTTTTTTAAACCTACAGCAGAACACAATCAAAATTGTAACTCCGGGTTATTTTTTAGCTAACAATTTTTTTCAAATAACAATAGAAACATGGTAAAAATCAAATTTGATATCTTATTGGATATTTATATGTTTAAAAACTATTTTAACGATATGCACGTAACATGTAAATAGTGTCTAGATAATTTTTATTTATTTATTTTAAATCAATTTTATTTACACTAGTATATATTTTTAATTGTTAATGGTAACGAAACACTTGTATTATTTTTCTTGGGGTGTATTTAAAATTTTGTATTTAATTCTCACAATTATACTGTAAGATTAGTTGTTTTAAATACTGTGCTACAGTATATTGGCACAAAAGTAGTAACTTATTGAATATATAAATAAGATTAATATTAATAGATGTTTAATTAATGGCAATGAAAGTAGTTTTTAATTAGCCATTGATATTATAATTTCATATGTACATTTTTGGTTTATATACATCTTTTGGTTTATTCAATTTAATTCTATTATTTAAAACTGTATTGAATGTGCTTATGAATTTTTATAAATAAACTTTAATCATTTTATTCTCAAATTTTTATACTGTATTAATTAATGTTTTTGCTAATAAACTTTAATCAAAAGCGCTCGGCTGCAATCCTTGATAGCGCTGGTTTACACTGATTAAAATATTAGTTTAAATAGTTAGTTTAAAATATTTTTAAAATACCTGTAACTTAAATTTGCAAAAAGATTAAAGTAAAAGTCACGTAAAATAATAAGTTATAAATCCTCTAAAGTTTTTTAAATTAATTATTAGCAATTTTTGGTGATCTAAAATATTTTTAACCAGTTAATAGTTTTTATAATTTGTCAAAGAAGTGACCAATAAATGCAAAAATTGATTAATTAAAACTTATATATTTACGCATGCTAAAATTGTATCAATTTTTTGCCAATTCTCGACTACTATAGAATCTTCCAACTATCGGGAATCGTTAATCTAAAATTTGTATACAATTAATAAATTGTACAGTAAATTAATGAGCATGAATGCATGAGCATACGCTGTAAAACACATAAATTTATGATGAACTATTTACTTAGATGTAATAATTTTTGTTTCGAATGCAACAATAATTTCGTTAATCAATTACTTGAAGAAAAAATATAAAAAAAATTGATTCAATAAGCGTTACAATTATAAGTAAGCATGGCACATTCGCAAACTAAATGGCATAATTGTTTCAATTCATTTTGATTTCCTGTCTCACAAACTAAGAATTACTTCGAATTACGATTCGATAAATTGAGTTAAAGATTAAATAATTGAAACCAATGGCTGACTGTAAACGCAGTTACCCATCAATCTAATCAACTAATAAAACATTTAATTTCTATCATTTAAGTCATTTCGAAATGAAATTTTAATTCTAAAACACATTATTTATTAATTTCGAAAAGTGTTCAATTAAACCGAGTTTTGTTTCAATTCTGGCATGGCAAATTATTGGTTTAGCTTTACTCACGCTTGAAACTAGTCTACGATTAAATTCAAAAGTATTATAGAATTGTACATAGTGCTTTGCTCGTAAACAAGTTAAAATCATTTTCAACAAGCAATTATTCAGATTTATTTACGCAAACATTATTTCGGTTTAGAATTATATTCATGCTAGAATTTGGATTGATTAGTCAATGGGCCAGCGATAGAAAAGTAGAACGGAATCGCGTAAATGATTTATTAGATTTGTTATGCATTCTATGCATTATTCATTACATTGTTTACAGTATGTAATAACATGAATAATTCTTTTTAATTTATAAACTAGATTATAACATTACAATGTTTTAAATTAAATAATTTCTAGTAATGAATAATCAATTACGAGTATTAGCGAAATGATGAGTTGTGTCGAGAGGTGTAAAACCAACTGATTATCGAGTATTGACTAATTGATTATTGACTACTCGGCCGTAATCCGGGCGCTAAACAAATAATTATGCGCTTAAGTGCATACCATTTGACAATTTGTAGCCGAGAGAGCGGGATCGGGAGCGAGAGGGGAGTGGGAGAGGGCACGGGAGCAGCGAGTGGTGACAATGAGTGTCGAGGCCTAATATATGCACAATTAGGCGAAACATGTCATGTTTTGAGTACTCTATTATCGATTGTAATGCAAATCTAGTGACGCATAGCTTTGTTATCGATATCTGTCGCTCGCGTATTGTCTATTGTGTTATGTTTGAGCCCCGAGTGTTGCATAAAGTAACGCAAATAGAAAGCTATTGTATTCGTTCGCTACTCTCTGATGCCATTGTATGCCATTGTATTACATTGTATCGACGTTTTGTCGTATATTTATAATTCGGACACTTTTTTGGTCGAAAGTCACGTCTTCTTACAAATGTCTCATTAGTGTCGTTAGAATCGGGAGACGAAGTGAGACTTTCTATACTTGGGTTTCACTTCAGTGACGGCTAATTGTATTTAATAAACAATTAGTTTTCCGGAGAAATCAGTTTATGACGAAATTCGCTTCGATTTCGACGTTAACTGCAGTCACTAATCGTTAGGCGAACCGTTCGAATCAGTCGCTGAATGAGTCGCTGAATGAGTCGCCGATTCGGACGAAGACTTGCATTCGAGTAATTGAAATCATAATTAGTATTTCACTCTATTATCGCAATTACGTCTAATATCGAATCTAATGACTTATATCGTATTGTCTGCTATCGTAAGTCGATTCGTAACGTCAAAACAGATTGTAGTGCTATTTCGGCAATGGAGCCAATTTTGATTTAAATTATTCTAAATTTAACTTTGCCAAAAAGAATAATTATAACAATTGCTGCTAAATAGTAGTAATGAATTTGCAATTTTTGTGTTTGCTAAATTATTTTAATTAGTAAAATATCATTTACAAGATTGTTATATAGAGTATATTGTGTGAGATATGTTGGCATCCAAACAAACACTCGTGAATGCAGTGCTGCAGTTGTGTTGCAGTTATCCCTATATTCGTAGACATAATATGTATTGATTAGAGCAAATAGTATTGCATTTGTTTGGTTCGCAGCACTGACTGCAAGCTTTTGTTTTTTTGTGCTCCGATTCTTTTGGTCTTTGATAGCAAAGTCTTATCAATTAAGTTAAGTTTATGAAGCAATTTAATGCAATGAAGGAATTACTTCTATTTTCTATTTCACCTGATTTGGGGAATGTGTGCTTCAATTTTGCCATGATAAGATCACTGCAACAAGCCGCTGGGGATTGCAATTATATAGCGTTATAGACATCACACCCACTCCTCGCATACTCTCCGCACACTCTTTGCACACTCTCCGCACACTCCCCACACACTCTCCATATAATATACACATAGAGTACATACAGTATAGACAATAGAAAATCGTCTCATCTATCGGCCCTCCATTGCCACTCATGAGCGCCGCATTTGCAACATATCTGGGCAGCACTGCATCCAAAAGCTTTTGAATGCATTGTTTTTTCTCTTACGCTTCACTTTCTCGTGCAATGTCTGCATTCAAACTAACATTGAATTCAATTATATAATAACTACTAGAGTAACCCTATTTTCTAACATGCTCAAACCATAACTGAATGCCGAAATTGTTTTTCGGATTTATGCACAAAATTTAATTTACTGTCTAGCTTGCCTTTATTTTAGCTTGCATGATGTTAAAACAAACATGCAATATAAGATGGTAAAATTTAATAATGTATAATATATTCTAACAACGAATTTTACGTAACTATAATAAATTTAATTTTAATTAAAAACAATTATTAATTGAGCAGGTACTTCTATAAAAGTTTTTGCAATTTTAGTATTTGGTAAAATTTGATTAATAATTTGGATGTAATTTTTATTTTAGCATACATTAATTTGAACTAGTTATATATTTAACTAAATTTTATCTTACATTTATTAAAATCTTTTTAAAAATCTATATTTTTATATATATTCTAAAAAAGATTTCTAAGTAGCATTTTAAAATCGAGTCAAGTATTCAAAATAGAAAAATTCATAATTAAATAAATTTATCAAGTTTGAATTGCAAGAATAAAAATCATTAAATTAGCCGAATGTGTGTAAGAGTGAGCGTGAATTGGAGTTTTTATCTATTGATTTGGCGCTGAATTAAATATAAGTCAAACATTTGTATTATTTGAAGAGTCAAACAAATCTATAGTACAAATAGAATAATGTTATTTAGAATCACTCGTTGCCTCTCAGACAGGAAGCCATAAATTTTCGATTCGCTGTTGAATTGGGGTTTCGATCGAACTATTAATTCCTGCGTTCGCTCTACACATGACTTGCGAACGAAAACAAAATCGATTCCGAAATTCGTATTCAAATTCGGGCCAAGAAATCAACTTTAAGGTGAAATTAGTTTACATGAAATAAAAGAACTTTAACACAAAACGAGATTATATTTTAAATTTTCAAATCAGAGTTTTTCGATCTTATACTGTGTATACAGTATAGCATAGTTTTTGCTACAACTCTCGAACATTGGTATCGTTTTCACGAATTTCTTTCATCTCTTTTTGTTTCATCTCTTTTCCAACTGATATTCGATACTATTATTTGTGTCACTATTTTTCGAATCTAATAATCTATTTATGAATTTGTTTTTTATTTTTTAAAGAAATTCAATTATCTATAAATGAAAAGCTTTCGCTCGAGATATCCATTGATTGAATTTTAATGAATGGTGAATTTATCCATTGGTTGAATTTAATGAACAATTGGTTTTTTGTTTTGTTTGGAGATTTGAAATCGAATAACAACTGCAGATATTGTGTATATATTTGACTGAATAGAGTGTAATAATAATAACTGCGAACCGAATAAATCTCTGTTTTTATTTTGTTTGGCTTTTTATTTGACATTTTTCTCACTTATTAGGCATTGGCAGCGCCTGATAGGCAACTAAATGAAGGCAATGGAGGCGATAGAGAGCGAGTGCGAGAGTAGGAGAGTGAGAGAGCAGGTTATGGATGCAATGGAGGCATTGGAGGAATTGGAGGAATTGGAGGCAATTTGTGATACAAATTTCGTTTTGAGAGTGTAGTGCAAAACGATGATTGTATCGTTGATTTAATTTAGCCAATGCTTCCATTGCCAGAACCACCGCCTGAACCACATAACCCTTGTGTGGACTTTCCTCTCTATATTGGCTGTGAGTGCGAGTGAGTTGACTCTCGCCGTATGTGTCGTTCGAATCGCTGGTGCAGTGCGAGAGTATGAGGAGTACGAGGAGAACGAGAGTAGACGCGAGCGTATGGAGTGTGTAGTGTGTAATGTGTATAGAGAGTGGAAGCGGAGTGTTGGCCGAACGCACTGTTACAACAGCGCTAACATGAATGGCATCAATAACTTAACGCCGTTTCCGTAGCTGATGTTGAAAATGCAATAAATGTATATAAATGTATATAAATGTATAAACAGAATATAGGATTTGCGAGGCATCGCCAGAATTACAAACAATCATTATTTGATATATTCATCGTAATTGTCATTACGAGTGCTTCGAATTCGTGCGAACACTCGCTGTGCGTCCAATACCATCGCCCGACGCACTGCTTATAGTCCATAAATACAGTTTACACTTCCAATCATCGCAATCATCGCCACTAAAGCATTTGATTAGCTATGCTCTCGACGTCTCGCAAATTGCTATCAAATCATTTAATTGTTTTACGCCGTCGTCACGAAAATTTCATTTCACACCAACTGTTTCAACAAATTTCTAAATTTAATACAGTATAGGCTTTGCTATCGGTTTAGTCGAGTTAAAATAGACAGCTTTATTTTATTGATTTCAAATATTTCAACCAACTTGCTTATATTCTAATACACCAAATACAAATTGGCATGAATAATTTACAAACATTATTTTATGTATTTAATTTTATTTAATTCAAACTTTTTGATTGCATGAATTTGATAATTAATTTGTAAATGATATTGCTAAAATATTTAAATATTTAATTCATATTAACTTTTAATAATGTTTTGAGCACTACTTAAAATTCATATTAATCTTAAAATTGGGAATAAACTCTTGAAAACCAATTTAGCAAACACTGATTGATATAATTGAACATGGTAATTAAATTTTGTTCTTATCAAATAAATTTTTTGTTTTGCCAGAGTTTTAATTAAAATTAATGCATTAATAATTAAATTTAATTGAAATCAAAATAATTGCTTTATTTGAATAATGAACAGTACATTTTGTGAAGACGAGTGCATTGAGAGAGAGGACTGCATTTGAGCTAAATTTGCAAATTTTGTTATTTTATTTAAATTTTAATTTATTTGACATAATTATAGTGTTGAGCAAAGCCTGAGGTCTTTTCAGATGCGTTTGCAATCATTTCATTAAGAATTACTAATTTAGTGAATCTCTTATTTTCATTGCAATTCCAATTCGAATAATAAAACTTATTTTCTCTCAAATTTCAAACGCTATCCCTGACGGCAGTCGTGCCGTCGACGGTGCCGGTGCTGGTGCTGGTGCTGGCGCTCGCAAATTGTATTACACGAATCTATTGAATCTATTTGAGTACAAACCGAATCTACAGTCTATAGTCTGTCAGTTGTGTCGAACTGTTATCTCCAGCTCTTTATTGCTGTCAACGAATATATCCGAATATAAACTTCTTTAGCGCTTCACAGCTCTCGTCTCGTCTCTAGCGTTCGAATAACTAATTGATTCTCTAATTTCAAGTCGACTTTGAATTCATTTACTTAAAACTAATTATCTCTTTCTTTTGTTTTATTCAATCAAGTATTCGAAACTCAATTTACTCAATTGAAAGCTATTTTTATATTAATATTCTAATTATGCTTAAATTATCTGTAAATGACTACTCTAATTTTTGAGCTAGATTACATTTCCTATAGGTTTATTTAAAACTAAAAATAACTTTATTGCGCAACTTATTTGTTTAATATCAAAATTAGCATGATATTAACACTAATTGCTAATAGAATAGCTAAATAGTGAAATAAATTACGAAATCTAATGAGCGATAAGTTAAGAGTAATTTAATGTTAAGAATAAATATTTGGTGCAAACGATGTGAACGTATTTTCTAAGCATAACATCATTTTATTAATGCAACAAAAGAATACACAAATTGAATGACAAGACATAGCATCAAAACCTATTTACTTATCAAATTAAGAAGTATTTGGAGATAGAGTTGACTTGAAGGCGGTGTTGGACGCGTGAGCCAACACAGACTCCGAGTGCTCTTTCGCCTTACGTCGCAACTCATTGACGCTCGAAGAGGTCGAAGAGTTGCTCAGAGATGAGTGGTTTAGTAGTGAAGTGTTGGATGTGATGGTACTGGTGGTCGAGGCCGACGGCGGCGGCAGAGGGGAGAGGTCGCGGTTGGCCGGCAGACAGCACGCGCACAGAGCTATACAATAAAGCCTTCAAATGATGTTTTAGATTATATGCAAATCGATTAAAAGCAACCTTTGAATGGAAACGATGCCGAAGCGAACTGGTGGGCCATATGCGCCGGCACGAACAGGGGCTGTAGTGACGAGAAGCGCGATGAGTTGGCCGCAGCGGCCGCCGCCGCGTTGATCATACTATTGGTGCGATTGGATTGCGTGCGAATTGATTGCAAAACTTAGTAAATGAACGCCATTTCCGAATAGATTTGAAGCAATACCTGTCAGAGCCGGTGAATGCCGACAGAAACGAGTTTCGGAGCGGGAATGTCGGCCCAAACGGATGGGTAGATGTGAGCTCTTTGAGTAATGACGCGCTTTCCATGAAAGATGACTGTCCGTGCAGTGAGAGTGGAGGGGAACGTAATGAGGAGAGCGCTGATCCGCTCAATTCGTTTATCGAGTTTCGCGAAGCCGTCGATTGCGAGACAAGCAGTGGATTGAAAATCGATGAATTGGTCAGAGATTTCGGTACGTTTTGCACGATTTGCATATTTAGCTGACTCTCCGGCGTCTGCCGGTCCACTAGTTTCGACTTCGCCAGCCCTTCGTTCGACGGCGAGCCGTCCGATGAGTTGCAGCTGAGGTCGCCGTTGGTCTTGGGCTCAGGCGAAGAGCTCGGAGTTATCTGCAGCTCATTATTAGCCGACGTCTCGATATTGATGTTTAGCGAAGAGCTGTCACCAGATTTACTCGTCTTATCCTCGCGTTCTTTACGCAGTCGTTCGGCTTTTCTCCATTTGGCCCTTCGGTTCTGTCCCACACAACACACCGAACACACAATCACATCAAACATTGCATTCGATTGAAACTACAATCTAACTAATGTATTGCTATACAGCACTCGAGGTTTATACAGTATGAATATCACATGTATTTATAGATGCTAGAAAATGATGTACCTAATTTGCTAATTGATGAACTTTTTTTTTATTTTAAATTTATTCTTGCATTAAAATCTCAAGTTTCAATCACTTCGCCATTTAAATAAAATAGCCTAAATATTTTTGGTTAAAAAATAACAATAATGCAAGATCGTTTTTTTAGTAAGTTAATTCAAGATTACGAAATAAGAATTTGCTTTTTAAAAGTATAGTGTTATGCCAACAGTTGTCTCAGTTATTGTTTTTAATACTAACTTATATTACAAAATTCAATAAATAGTGTCTAGACAAAAAAGTAAAAATTTAAATATAAGGTCTAAAATTCTTTTTTAAAAGCAATGCATCTATATATTTAAATAAATATTGTATTAGAGTTCTATTACTATTTTTAATAAAATGCACTTGGCTTTTAAAATTTAATATATATTTTTCAAATAAATATAAAAATTGATGAAAAATTCATTTTTCTTATCACTAAATTAATTAAATTGCAATAAGTTTTAAAATTTATTACAAAAAAGTTTTTAATGCAATTTGCGGCAAAATTTTTGTTAATTTAATTCCTATTTGATGTCAAATATAATGAGTAAACTGTAAATTGAATTTCGGAAAACGTCTAATAATAAAAATAAGTTAATCTCTGAATTGAAATATTAAATTTGAGCGAAAATATTCTCCTGATATTTGATCAAAATTTAATAGAATTTTTGAAAACAAATTTGCTTAATATAGGCAATCTTGTTTTAATTGAATTAGTCATTAAGTTTTAGCATGTTAAGTTATTTTTGCTTTTGCATCAACTGATGTGAACGAACCCGATATCTGACCGGATTTGGCAAATGTATGAAATTGAGTGACAAGTGAATAGAAATCAAACATATTTTTATTATAAAATGAGATTTAATATTGAATTATTGCAAACTAAATTTATTCTTGTTTAAACATTAAACATAACTATACACTTTAGTGTCAACTAATTCAAAATTTACTGCGCATTTGGCACAGACATAGACATAGACTATGCACTCGTTATACCTGTTACAAGATTTATAGTAAAAGTTAGATTCTAATTAATTTAGAAAATTTGAAATAAAATATAAAATAACTTTAAACAAATTTTCAAATTTAATTAAATTTAATTATCTACAATTGCACAACAACTACTAAACTGTGTATAACTAAATACATGGTACTTTAATATATTTTAGCATAACTGCTATATATACTGAATATTAAACTTTGAAAAATTTATAAATTGATATTATTAGTTAGTTTGCAAATAAAAAACTATTATAGGGTTGCTTAATATAAAAGGTATACATGCGCTCATTGATACATGGTAAACTTAGAAATATAAGATTGTTTACCTGAAACCAAACCTGAACCCGGGCTTCGGTTAAATTGATTTTCATCGCGAGGTCTGAATTAAAGAATTATTGATTTTATCAGATATTGTCGACAATTCACTATGAGGGTGGCGTAAATAAACATAAGCATGGTTAAATTGAACGCACCTTCACGGGTGAAGACGTCGGGATAGTGTGTTTGTGCGAAAGCCTTTTCGAGTTCTTCGAGCTGTTGGACCGTAAAAGTGGTTCGATTTCTGCGTTGTTTGCGCCGAACGAACGCGTCTTCATGAATGTCGCTCTGATAGGCAGCATATGTCGTGTCTGACACACAAAGTATACATATATATAGATATATACAATATATTGCATAAAAGTATACATTAATCTAATTATGAAACGGCTTTGATAGACGGGGAATAGTACGGCGATCGCACCGGCAGTAACGAGAAGGAAAGGGCATGAGACCCGCTCACGGAGTGGGAGAGGCGGCTTTTGATCAAAATATGGGAGAGAGAGAGAGAGAGAGAGAGAGAGAGAGAGAGAGAGAGAGATGTGTTTAAAATTGAATTATTGTGTTATTCCAGTGCATAAGACTCGTACTCTTTTGAGTCTAATGTGAGTTTCGGTAAAGAATATGATTTCGAGTCAATTGAATTCAATTGTATTGTATGAGTGAATCCGAAAAATGAGAAAACAGTGAAAATTGCCTTAAAGTGAGTCTAACTATAATAACATTGCAATGATTTTCTTCAATCAGTACTTTTAGTTTATGTTTTAATGAGTTTGAAGACGAATATGAAATTATGATATTTTTTGAACAAAAAATGCGTTTATTAGTTTAGCATAAATTTCAAGATATCTTTTTACCAAGAACAGTGGCAATATTGGGCGCCAATACTATATAATTGATGATATGGCTGCGCTGCAGCAGCACTCGAGCACATACGGCGCTATTGTATGACAGACTATGGTATGACTGCTACCACTCTATGACTGAATGTAATGTATTTTTGTAGTTCTGGTAGTGTTTTAGTGTAAAAGAAATGCTGTTATATATTCAGAGACGATCGGCGAATACACCGAATATTGCATTACATATGAAGACTCATTTCATTTGAAACGTTCAAAATCACATCAAATTGTGTGACCTTCTGCTGCCTCTCCCATGCCCTCTCCTGTGCCTCTGCTATGCCTCTCCTACGCCTCTCCTGTGCATCTCCTATGCCTTTGATTCACTTTTGCTTTATTTAAATAGAGTTATGGCAATGAAGTTGAATCCAATTTTCAATATACACTCCATTGCATAACTCTATTTAATACTACTATTTTCGCCATCGAATACATTCGAAACTTAAATTTGAAATTTTATTTTATACTCAAAAGAAACCCTTATTTTCCTATAAGACACTGAATAATTCAATAGCTATTGAAAAGTGCAATAAATACTTTTATAAGAAATTTGATTTTTATTTATATAATCAACTTCTAGTGAAATAAAATAAGAATTTTTCGCAGAAAAGAAAAACTCTTAAACTAAATCAAAATATAGATATTTTCAATGAAATTATTAAATAGCGTCAAAATTTCGCATGATAAAAATATCGGTATTTGAATTGAATTTGGATCTTACATGGAGTTCCGCTCGAATACATCGATAGCGTAGGCATTCCCGTGGATGTGGAGCTGGGATGGTGGTGCGTACCAACCGGTGTGTTGATCGGGCAGTGATAGCAAAACATATCTTAATATTTGCGCTAAACTCCCGATTTAATAGAGACAACGGTTAATGCGATTATGATTTTGTTTGATGTAAAAGTTGTGTAGAGCTGTAAAAATAATAATTTGTTTTTAGAGATAATTCAGTTCGCTCTCTTCAATTTGTTACGTAAGTTGTTTAATGGAGAATGGTAAAATTAGTAGTAATAAGTGGGGAGATGGTTGTTGTAGGCCTCCCGAGCACTTACTCACTTCCCTTCGGAGCATAAAATTTCGATACTTTAGATTCCATTAACCCGTTTCCGATTAGGAAGTGCATACACATCGCCATAGCTATGCCTATGGCCTGTAGTGGTGAGCCCTCTCACAGAGCCCTCGCTATTAAAAGCATAACTTTTTTGTTCATTTAATAGAAATGCAAAGAAATCGCTGTCGTCTCATGAAATTAAAAGAAAGCTTTAGATCAAAACCCATTTCCTATTTAAGCATCAATTTTGCTCTCATTCGTTACGCTCGGCCCAAATGAATGCTACTGTGTATTATGGCATTGATATAGTCTGAATGAAAGTTGGAGTTCGAGTTTAAGTCTTGTTACTAATGTATCGCTAACTATGAAACTGGATATTGCATTCGCACTAAATTGCTAATCGTATTTACGCCCGTAATGTCTCTTTCCTACAATACACGGCTTTACAATAGCCATACACTCGACGTATACGTGCAGTACATATACGTCAACGCGGAGTCACACTAAATAATCTGTTTAAAATTGAGGCAGTAATGCATTTTTAAAAATTAGCTTAATATTTACTTATGCCTAGCAAGATATCTTTACTAGAAATATATAAATTTCAACTGATAAATATTATTTACTATTAAAAAATTTTAATGTTAAAAATATTAATATAAATAACAAGATAATTTGATAAACTGTTGATTTAAATACTAAACTCATAAACCAATTCATTATCTAGTAATTATAAATAAAACAATTTATACGGCTAAATAGAGAAATAAGAAACTGCATGATAGAATAAGATAGAGATGGAGTAGTTTAAAAAAAAGCAAATTCTTACCTGAAATCAAATGTCGAGCGTTGAGCACATTTTATCAATAATGAAAAACAAGTTTATTTATCGCGAGTTTGGGTGAGAATGAATGTCTGGTGGAAGTGATGCGGCATTTTGTATAGGATATGATTGCATTTGTAGAGCGCCAGAGATTGATGGCTAACTACTCACTGATGCGCTATTGGATGGCGTTTGAAGAGAAGGGCCCGGAATAGGCCTTTGCATCGATTTTCTAATCCGCTTTGAGTCTAACCTGAATAGAGGCGGAGTCTCCAGTTTTTCAGCCAAATATATTTATTTTCGCACTTTTATATTTATTGTTTTCTGTTTTTGATAAGTTTAAACTTATTTTAAATCTATTGAAAATTTCTTTTCTTTATATATGTGCTGTAAATGAAGAAATATATTCTGAAAATCAAACGAAATTTTCGTTTCTTTTATTTTAAAAGTAATTTTGAAGTAGAGTCGAGATAAACGAAATAAAAATATTTTACATTTTAATTCAAATTTTGTTTTACGAGTGAAACGTCTGTCAGCTTTGCTGTTGGGGTCGGAGTTTTGAAGAGAAAATTCTGTTAAAAACTATTGAAAACTATTGTGCGGTTTAGAGATTTGACAGAAATAAGTCATAACTTCTAAAATACATTTCTTTTATTGAATAATTCAAGAGAAATAAGAATTAGTTTAGGCGTTAGTGAAGGGTAGGCATGGATGGTAGGGCATGGATGGTAGGGCATGGATGGTAGGGCATGGATGGCAGGGCATAGCGAGGCATGGCATGGCTGGATGGTGTGGTGTTGTGGTGCAGGGCCTCGCATATGACATCTCAGGTTTGGATGGCAGCGTCGGTGGCGTAAGTTCGCAAACAATTGCAAAGTAATCATTGCATTAGCGCACAAGTAGTGTCGCTTTGAATATGCTGTGTCTGTCATACTGCACATCAATTAGCACTATTACCCTCCGGGGAGATCAGGCACACGAAAGCCCTTCTATTGGTTGAAATTCAATTACTAAACCTGTTATAGGATTGGAACGGAGTATATGCGCGCCGACTATATAACTGTATAATCATTTGTCTGACAGTCACTTGTGATGAGGAGTAGAGTTCGTATTATATTATATCTAATTTAGACAACTGTACAAAAAGTCTGTACAGAACTGCATAGAACTGAACAAAACTGTGCAAAACTGTGCAAAACTGTATGCAAAAGCAATGAACGCAACTGTACGGCCGCCGTGAGACCGAACCTAAGGTATTCACCAATTTATCAGTTGTAGTGGAATTTGCTTTTGTTTTGCACACATAATGAGATGTTATTTATGTGCTAAGAGGTAGTCATCTAATTATGAACGACTGAGAGCTCTCTTATGTCTGTTAATTATCAAATAAAGAATTGTATTGTATATCACATATAACTCTATTCTTTCTATTCCTCGCCTTTACTCTCACTCTAACTCTATTACCGCTGTATATGCCGTATAATAGAGTAAAGAAAGACTTCATTGAATATAATGGATAGTTAGCCAATGAGAGCCGATGTAGAGCTGCTCTGCTCTCGGCCAACATAACTGCTCTCTCTCTCTCTCTCTCTCTCTCTCTCT
>JAQIXC010000612.1:0-22617 GCA_034697605.1 Metabelba pulverosa | reverse complement strand
TCTCTCTCTCTCTCTCTCTCACTCACTCACTCACTCACTAGAAAAACAACACTTTTTATAAAAAATAAAACTAGTTTTATTTAAAATAACGCCAATTTGGCCGCAAAGTCGGTCACTGACCACTGGGCCAAAGATATCGCTGGGGTGGTAGGGTGTGGGCGTTGAGCACAACAACAAAAAGACTGTTCAGTTTGAGGGCTGAGAACGGAGTGTCGGAGTTGTGCGCGAATCGTGCGCTCCGTCTCTCCGTCTCTTTGTCCTCAAACCGGACAGTCATTGGCCGGTGGGGCCAGTGTGTAGGGACATCCCAAACACATGGCCAAATCGAAATGTAAACAAAGTTTGTAAAAACTTTGTTTACAATATTTATAAATAAATATATGTTATTATATTTTTAAAAAATTATGCTAAATGCGGGTGTTCTCAAAATTTCCATGTCATATTTGAGTATATGTAAGTTTGTACATCACTTGTCAAATCTGGGCGCGCGTTATCAAATAAAATTAATAAATGTCGAATGCGTTTTCTGCGAATATATGGAGCAATAATGTTTTGCAAAAATGCTAAAAACCTTTCAGCATTCATAGTTTTGCCAATTTCCAAAACATGCCAATCAGCAACTGTATCATTATGAATAACGGCTGTTAATAACGCCTTCCAATTTATTAACTCTCTTAAACATATACAGGTCTATATTATAAAATAAATAAATATATATATATAAAAACAAAAATATATGAATATCTAGCTCTACTCCTCGCCGTCTCCATTCTCTAGCTGTGGATCGAGAAGATGATAACATCTCATCCAAGTTTCATCCAAGGTAATAATACTCTATGAAATGCACCATTGCACTAGAATAAACTGAATTGAAAAAAGTTTGTCTAAAAAATATTTTATGGCAAGAAATCGTGTTTGTAAGCTGAAAACATGATTTACATTGATTTTTCAAAAAAAAACTCAGAGTCAATATGAGGTTTATTTAAGAGCAATTAGTGTCAAGTTCTTAATGCGCGTGTCAATGAGCGTTTAATAACTTCTGAGTTTTTTATAGTAAAGTTATGCAAATTTAAATTTTAACATGTTAACATTTTTTGGACGTAAAAGAGTTTTTACATAAGATTTAATCAATTCAGTTTGTTTTTATTTTAAAGCTGAGTAAAATGAAAAAAGATTCATTAAATTATCTTGTATAGTTTTTGTTTAATTGATGTTTAAAATTTAAAAGTGTGCAGAATGAGATGCTAAACAGTATATTTTAAAAGTCAAATAACTTTTTTACCATTATATTTTGAGTAATTATTTTTTCAAATTTTATGGTAATATTATATGTATTTATCATAACTTGAGATTTAAAAAAATAAAAAATTTTACTAAACCTTTTACATAGTGTTTGCGTTTTTATTCTTTCAATTAATAATAAACATTTTTTAGATCAACAATATTTACTTAATTAATATTATAATATTGTATATAATTTATTTTTAAATATTAGTTTTAAAAATATTATAATTTTGAAATTATTATTTATTTCAAAATATAATATTGAAATTCATTTTGAATAACTTTAAGTTATAAATAATTAAGTAATAACCTTGTACAATTATTGATAAGTTATAATACTAAACTATTAATTTTAAATTACACATAAATTTTAGTGCTATATATACATAAATTAATTATGTACATTTAAGCCTCTGTTTAAGTCTATAAATATTTAAATTACCTCTACACTCTTTATCATGCTAGAAGTTCTTTATTATTTCAAATTCATCAAAACATAAAGACTATAAAGAATGGTTAAAAATATTTTATGTTTGATATATTAAAGAAGTGACAGAGTTGACAGCTAAAACTAATTTGTAAATAATAAATAAAACATTCAAATTAAAGATAAAAAGTTTAATTAAATTCTTATAAACTTAAACAAGAAACAGACTTTTTGTATTAAATATACTGTGCAATACAATATTTTTATAAGCAAATAATAATTAATTTAACACAAAGTTAAACATTTAAAAATTTTAACTTGAATATTAATTAATAAGAGTTTATTAACTAACAAGAATGAATGAATTAATAAAATGGTTGTATTTTACAGTGTGTTTAACTATATGTTTGTACCAAATGTCGGGAATCTTAAGAATCTATTTCTCATACAATACGACAACATTCGTGAACTACGAAAACGAAAGGCACTTATCATTGCCGGCAATGAGTCTATGCGTGAAAAAGAAATTCGTCGTAAAAGAGGTTTATTTGTCGCGAATGAGAGCTAAGAATATAAGCGCACATCTGATCGAAGAATATCTCAATAATATGACAATCGGTGAACAATTCGAAGCCATTCACTCGTCGACTGACTTATTCGGCGACAGTTGTCGAGTCCTCAAACCGATTGGCATTAACTCAACGAAAGTATTGATTAATTGCGAACGCATTGCTGCGATACGACAGTCGATGAACTACAGGCGAACCTGTTTTTCATTCTTCGCGCAAAATTACAACGAATCGAGTAAACGATTTTTGATACGTAACAACATTCCTGCGATTGAATATTTTATTGAAGTATTCATGCTTAACTTTAATATTCAAACCGAATTTACACTGATATTTCACTTACGAACCGAACCAATACTGAATTACTACAAACATAATAATATCGTCTTTAATACGTACGACAATCGCATCAATTATGTCAATTACCGACTCATTAAAGTGCGGCGACTGTCGCGGCCGTACAAAACCGATTGCGTCGACTACACGAATAGCGGCTATAAATCGCTGTACGACTGCATCAATCGGTGCCGATTCCGGGTGTTTGCGCAGCGGTTCGGCGGTTGGCCGGGTAGTTACATGCAGTACATGAACAACTCGAATCAGAGTTTCACAAATTTAATCCCAATCTTCGAAAGCAATCACACGATTGATATCGAGGTGGGGGATAAGTGCATGCTAGAATGTGGCATGCAAGACGAGTGCGAATCGTGGTACTGGAATTTCGAGACCAGTGTGTCGATTCGTAACGCCAGCGATAAGCCGCTCCTCATTGTCTATCCGCCGCATATTCCGCCGATTATTGTCAAGCATTCGCCGAAAGTCTATTTCGAAGAGTTTGTGTCATTCGTCGGAAGTTTAGTCAGTCTTTGGTTCGGTTTCTCGTTTCTCATGTTTTCCGATGTTTTCGCGCTTTGCGTTAAATATGTTATTAATGTTTCAAAAAATTTTATTAAAATTAAATATTTGAAATTCAATGTTAATCAGAACAAACCAATTAAAATATTCATTGTCAATAACTACAATAAACATCGCAGTCATATTTATTAATATTAAATCGGAAACAAATAATTATTGATTATCAATCAATGTTAAACTTTACAGTGCAAAAGCCCTTTTTGATATACTGTGAAATTAAACCTATTTTTATTCAAGCTTAAACTAATTTTTGTAATGTATCATTTGTATGTAGTAGTTATAATATAAAGTTGTATGCTTATTATATCTAGTACAACTCTGAGTTGTAGTTATATCATATGTAAACAATATACTGTAATATTGTCTATATTGCACCCATTGGCTTTTGTTGTTATAAGCAACCAAGCTACTCTTTAGTAGACTGTGTATAATCTCGAGCATGCGCAGTTCGATAGTAAATGCCAACTTCAATATAATTGGGAAATAAAGTAAACGTATATGTTTTTACTTCGAAATAAACGGTATATTTTTTACAAATCGAGTAATCAAATCAAGTGTACGCCGCGGCTGATCGAAGCCGACGAGATGGCCGGCATTGCGTACAATCGCATACGTGAATCGATGGTAACTTTTGACATAACCGGCCACTTCGTGGTCGGCGTCCGAAACCTTCCACACAATGCGTTCGGCTTTCCTGTACGGCTCGGAGTGACTCCAATTCAAAGCGCGAATGAAGTTCTCAGTGAGAGTCGCGGCGACTATAATGTCTAATTGACCCGAATATAGCATCACTTTGTAGTCGTCTAACAACCCCTCAAACCACGGCTTAACCGACTGCACAATATCTTCGGTCAAATGTTGGGCTGCAATGTCACTCTCTTCAGAAAAGGTTAGGTTTCCCGCATGGAGTGCACGTCTAGTCTCCGCTAATTCAATGTAATCAACAAAATAATCAAGTTGTTCTGGAACGTAAGTACGTTGGTTATTGCCGAATGCCATAAACCCAGTCATGTTTGTAAATGCAGACGTCGTGTTCTCTCCACCAGTTAGCAAGTCACCAAGTAAGTTGTTTGCTAAAATATATTCTTTCTTTTCGATCAATTGAGCGATTTTTTTCTGTTGGCTAACAAAGTACTGCATCTGTCGTCTGTCGATTAGCCCGATTTGGTACAGATATTCTCCGACAGCCAACTGCGAGATCGGGTCACACCAGCCGTCGCCGATTATAATCCCAACCATCGGTATGTGAGTGTTGTTGAGCCGCTGTTCGGTCTGTATTCGGTGGCCAATCGCCGGCACATATTTGCCGGCATATGATTCGCCGGTTATATACAACTCATTGTTTCGCTGTTCAGAGAATAAGTCGTAAAACTGTTTGAGAGCTTCGAATAGATTGTCGGCGACAGACGTCTCATCATTGGAATAGCCTATCAGTTATTTTGCGTTCATTTCAAACAATTTTATATTTGCTTAATGTTCTTAGTATACTGTTATATTAATATAACCTTGCTCATCTCTGGTGAAGCTGAAGCCACAACCAACCGGATTATCAATAAATAGAAGCGAAAACTCTTGATTCCAAGTGAATGGAAGGGCTTCTGCCGTCAAGTTTTTGCAAACCCCTAATGGACCCAATTCTGCAAATAAGCCGAACATTGATGTGCCGCCCGGCCCACCCTCTAACCATAATAGTACCGGTGCGCTTGCATTTTCATTCTACAATTAGTTTTAATAATACTGTAAATATTTTACTAAATTTTTTTAATTGAAAATAGAATTATAACCTACCTGTGCGGGAAAGAACCAGAAAAACATATTACTGTCAAATGTTTTGTTAACTGTGAGAAAACCGGAGAAACTGGTGATATTGGGTGCGTTCGGCAACCCTTGCACTCGACTCAACCGTTTCGCCTCATCGATGGAACCCTTTTCTATGTATTCGGTGAGGAATAGAGGTTCGCCGACATCACCGGTAGGACTATTGACGGGTGTTTGCAATAAATTAATATTTTGGCTTAAAACTGCATTCAAGTTACATGTTTGGAGTGAAATATTAAACAAAATTGTAATTAATTTTAAATACATTTTGTAATTATTAAAAGAATTTTTGTTATATTTATTAAATAAAAAATAAAACTGCATTTAAGTGCTTCTATTATCAAATTGACTTGAAAATGATTAGATAACATTTAAAGTATATTGTTATTAGGTAAGATATATTTGAGAATGTTAAATATAATGAAATTAACTGCCAAGATTTTTTTTTAATTTTAAAAGATTTAAAAAAAATTTAGCAAATTATATTTTTAGAAAATTTCAGTTGTAAATTCTGATAAATTAAATTTAAGATTAATTAAATATATAATTTTAATTCTTTATTTGATAAATGCTTTTTAAAATATGTAAGTTTAGATGCTTTTTTGTGTTTACTTTTTGAAAAGTAAAAAACTGTTAAACTTTATATAAAACTAAAATGTTACATTATAAAGTGATATATTCATCAAATTGTTAATATATTTTAAATAATTAAAAGTTTGTATAAAATATATGAAATTCCAATAAAATATTTCCAAAACTTAACAACTAATGAGAGCTAAGAATATCTTATATATAAATAAAATATTGTAATTCATATAAAAACATTTATTTAATTCAATTGAACGGGATATTTTTAACAAATCGAGTAATCATATCATGTGCCCGACGCGGCTGATTGTAGCCGACAACGTGTCCGGCGTTGCGAACCAAGGCATACGTGAATCGATGGTAACTTTTGACATAACCGGCCACTTCGTGGTCGGCGTCCGAAACCTTCCACACAATGCGTTCGGCTTTCCTGTACGGCTCGGAGTGACTCCAATTCAAAGCGCGAATGAAGTTCTCAGTGAGAGTCGCGGCGACTATAATGTCTAATTGACCCGAATATAGCATCACTTTGTAGTCGTCTAACAACCCCTCAAACCACGGCTTAACCGACTTGACCTGATCTACGTCCAGATGTTCGGCTGCAATGTCACTAAATGGATAAAAGTCTAGATCTCCGACATGGAGTGCACGTCTAGTCTCATCTAACTCTACGTAATCTATATAATATTCCATATCTTCGGGACTACCGGTTTCTAGCATGTTAACATAAGTATCGAACCCAGTTACATTGGCAAATGTCGACGTCGAGTTCGCTCCACCCGTCATCAAATCGGTGAGTAATTCATTAGCTTTACTGTAGTCTTCATTTTCGATCAATTGCGCGATTTTTTTCTCCTGACTAACAAAGTACTGCATCTGTCGTCTGTCGATTAGCCCGATTTGGTACAGATATTCGCCGACAGGTAACTGAGATATCGGATCAGTCCATCCGTCGCCGATTATAATGCCCGTCAACGGTATGTCTGTCTTATTGAGTCTGTGTTCGGTCTGTATTCGGTGGCCAATCGCCGGCACATATTTGCCGGCATATGATCCGCCGGTTATATACAACTCATTGCTTCGCTGTTCAGAGTATAAGATATAGAACTGTTTGAGAGCTTCGTATAGATTGTCCGCAACATCCGTCTGGTCGTTGGCGTAGCCTATCCAGGGTTTGCATTCATTTCAAACAATATTAAAACATTTGTTTAGTTAAATGTGTATAATCTCTAATTATTTTAACATGTATTAAAATTATGTAAATTTATTAAAATACCTTGCTCATCTCTGGTGAAGCTGAAGCCACAACCAACCGGATTATCAATAAATAGAAGCGAAAACTCTTGATTCCAAGTGTATTGGCGCGGGTCTGCCGTCAGGTTCTCGCGAATCACGAATGGACCCGATTCTACAAATAAAGCAAAGAGCGACGAATCTCCCGGCCCGCCGTCCAACCACAGTAATACCGGTGCGCTTGCATTTTTATTCTGCAAATGCAAATTAGTAATCAATTTTATAATGGTTATATTTTTTTCATAAATTATTTTGTTTTATAATTTACCTGTGCTGGAAAAAACCAGAAATACATGTTACTATCGAACGTTTTATTGACTGTAAGAAACCCGGAGAAACTGGTGATATTAGGTGCGTTCGGCAACCCTTGCACTCGACTCAACCGTTTCGCCTCATCGATGGAACCCTTTTCTATATATTTGGTCAGAAATAGAGGTTCGCCGACATCACCGGTTATACTATTGACGGGTCTTTGCAATGAATTATGTCTTCGAAATAAAACTGCATTTAAATTATTTGTATTGACTAAAATATAATATAAAATTGTAATTAATTTTAAATACATGTTAAAATTCTTTACTGTATTTATAAATTGAATGAATTTTAAGCAAAATTAAACTCTATTTATATGTTTCTAATATCAGATTATTTTGTAAAAGATTAGATAGCATTTAAAATAATATCCCTTTTATTAATTTTAATATGTTTAATCATAATTGTATATTAAAGTTAAAAGTCAGAATTTCTAAATTATTTGTAATACTTTTGATATAAAAATTAAAGTAATATTACCAATTATTAAATTCATAAATAAATATAATTTTGCTACATTATAAGTGCTGTTATATCTATATTATTTTATAAAAGATTAGATTGCAGGTAAAAAATAATACTTACAAATTTTGCTTAAATATAATTACCAAAATGCCAAAATTAATATTATAAAAATAATTTGCACAATAAGATCAAACTAAAGTATTTTAAAATAATTTGATTTTGAAACACATTGAGTAATTCAAATATTGTAAATAATACTTGTTATAAATCTAGATTTAAATTCTAGTTAGTATATAAATAAAATAAAATAGCAATTAGTTAAATATGCAACACAATCAAATAATTATTTGAAATATAAAAAATTATTCTGTTTAAAAAATTGTTGCAGGATTTTTACTAAAATTCAAAATTTAAAAAGAATTTTAATCCAAAACCTTTGGACAATGTAAACCCAATTTACCTGTTGATAATCTGTATAATGTCAAGGATTTTGAAAGAAAAATTGCCTAAAATTCAGTCAGTTACAATTTTTTGAAATAATGCAAAAGATGTTTTTTTTGAGTCAACAGTCTTGACTCACTCATAGTTAAATACAATTAAAAAATAGTTTTCTAAAACTAATGTGAAGTATATTTTAAAATATTGATTACTAAAGTAGAACAGATTATTAATTACAAAAATAAAGACAATAATTAACAATTGTTTTATATTTCTAGTCTTGTGTACAAATTTTGTTTATTTTTATTAATTTCATAACACTTTGTTGTTAAAAATTTAAATAGTTATTTTTAAATTTTAATATGTTTATATAAAAATATATAGATTTCTCATAATATACTCCTTATGTAACGCAAAATTTGTTAACTGCATAACATTCCGAGCAATTAGTCTATGCTTTAAAAAGTTAATTATAAAATAAATTTGTTTGTAATGAATGAGAGCTACAGTATAAATAACTTAGAAAACTTGAAATATTTTATTTATTTCGAATTAAACGGTACATTTTTAACAAATCTAGTAATCAGATCGAGTAAACGTCGCGGTTGGTCGTAGCCGACAACGTGTCCGGCATTGCGTACAATCGCATACGTGAATCGATGGTAACTTTTGACATAACCGGCCACTTCGTGGTCGGCGTCCGAAACCTTCCACACAATGCGTTCGGCTTTCCTGTACGGCTCGGAGTGACTCCAATTCAAAGCGCGAATGAAGTTCTCAGTGAGAGTCGCGGCGACTATAATGTCTAATTGACCCGAATATAGCATCACTTTGTAGTCGTCTAACAACCCCTCAAACCACGGCTTAACCGATTTGACCGAATCGTTGGTCAAATGTTGAGCTGCAATGACACTGAAATCGAAAAATGTTTGATTTCCCACATGAAGTGCACGTCTAGTCTCCGCTAATTCAATGTAAGTGCTGTAATAAAACCACTGCTCGGGAACGTTTGTACGTAGTATGTTGTCATGTGCCTTTAACCCAGTTGCATTTAAAAATGCCGAACTTGCGTTCACTCTACCGGCTAATAGATTATTCAGGCGTTTGTTCGCTTCGGCGTAGTCTTCACTTTCGATCAATTGCGCGATTTTTTGTTCTTCACTAACAAAGTACCGCATCTGTCGTCTATCGATTAGCCCGATTTGGTACAGATATTCTCCGATAGGTAACTGCGAGATCGGGTCACACCAGCCGTCGCCGATTATGATCCCAACCATCGGTATGTGAGTGTTGTTGAGCCGCTGTTCGGTCTGTATTCGGTGGCCAATTGCCGGCACATATTTGCCGGCATATGATTCGCCGGTTATATACAACTCATTGTTTCGCTGTTCAGAGAATAAATCGTAAAACTGTTTGAGAGCTTCGAATAGATTCTGTGCGACAGACGTCTCATCGTTCGCATAGCCTATCAGTTATTTATATTAATTCAATACAATTAATAATATATTTTTTAGTTTATATAATATTTATATAATACTGTAGATGTGTTTTATAAACTACCTTGTTCATCTTTGGTGAAACTAAAGCCAACGCCGACAGGATTGTCAATAATAAGTAGTGAAAACTCTTGATTCCAAGTGAATGGGTTTGGGTCTGCCGTCAGGTTCTTGCGAACCACTAATGGACCCAATTCTAAAAACAAGCCGAACATTGATGTACTGCCCGGCCCACCCTCTAACCATAATAATACCGGTGCACTTGTGTTTTTATTCTATTATATTTATTTTTTAAAACAAATTAAATGTCTTATATAACAGTAATTTATAACCTACCTGTGCGGGAAAGAACCAGAAAAACATATTACTATCAAATGTTTTGTTAACTGTAAGAAAACCGGAGAAACTGGTAATATTGGGTGCGTTCGGCAACCCTTGCACTCGACTCAACCGTTTCGCCTCATCGATGGAACCCTTTTCTATGTATTCGGTGAGGAATAGAGGTTCGCCGACATCACCGCTAAGACTATTGACGGATGTTTGCAATGACTTAACATTTTGACATAAAACTGTATTTAAATTAATCGTCTTAATTAAAATATAAAACAAGATTGTAATTAGTTTTGTATACATTCTAAAAATGTTCATTAGGTGATAGTTTTAATATAAATATTGAGTATTTTATATAAAATTAAGAAACATCATTTATAATAGAAAAACCAACTAATCTATTATTAAGTATTATCAAGTACTTTTTACAAATGATAAGATTACATTTTACACTATTAGTTCCTACTAAACTGATCACGTATTTAAGCGTTAATGGTTGGGCCAATTCTCTGTAACGAAATGTTTGACAATTGATAAAAACAAACCAAAATTCGTCAAAATCTTAGAAAAATAGTAAAATTAGCAATTTTTGATGTCATGTAACTTTGTTATTAACAATTCGATTTTTATAGGTAACATATCAAATTAAAGTTCAACATGTGCTCTATAACTATTACATTGATATATTTTATCTAGCTACTAATGATCAAGTCAGGGAATATGGGTGTTGGAAAACCTTCAAAATTTTTACAAAGATAAATTTTCAAAAAATATTCTTATATCATGCATGAATATCCGTAAGTAGATATTTAAAATGTTTTTTATCTTGTTCAAAAATCTTGAGCAGTTTTTGAATAGTTGCAAAATAACATTTTTCTTTTTTATTGGAGGGACTTGATATTTGACTACTATTTTGAAACAAATAATTTTTTTAATAAAATAAAATATATTATTTCATTTTAAAATTTTTAATTGATCAAATTCCAATTTAAAATCAAGTTAATAAATTGAATAAAACTTAAATGATTCTTAAAAAATTAATTTAAATTAAAGAATAGTAATCAAGTACTTTAAACTACTTTTAGATTTTACTTCAAATTAAATTAGAAAACAGGTGATATAAATAGCATGTTTAATTGGAATCAGAAATTGTAATAAATTATAGAATTATAATAACTATAAGTTTTAAAAATCAAACTTAGGCATGTAAGTACACTATTAAGGCAGTATCAGTTTAAATCGTGCATAGGGCCGGGCATGGGATCCCTGGGCAGATTCCAGAAGTGCTTATCCCACGACACGGCTGGACTCGACTTGAGGTACGTATTAGGTGCTAGGTTACTAAATGATCTTGCTGGCGAGTCGAACCAAGAGGGGAATGTCGGCGGTGACCACTTCGGCCAACTCACAAACGACGATCCAAACGCTGATCCAAACGCGGGTCCAAAAGGATCCATTGAGGGCATAGGGCCGCGACGGCGCCGGCGCCCACCGGCCCCTCTCTCGTCGTCTCGAAACAAGTTGTAGTGATTATCGGAGTGGAGGTACGGATTGCGTCGGATGTCGCGGCCGATTGTACGAAACGGAACGTTAATTCTGTCGTTGCTGTAGCCGTCGCCATGACTTTCGGCGAAGTCCTCAATGCCATTGATGTTGCTGTAAGAGGTCGCCGACGACGTGGCAAACATTTCGCATGATACTTTCCCTATAATTGAGTTCGTTTGTTTACTTATTTATTTCGCAAAATTAATTGTTATAATTGCATACCGCTAATTGCAAAATAAATCACAAAAATAGATCTGACTAAAATTAATAAACTCATTTTGCATTATATTTTTGTGACAAACATCTAACTGTTTATAACTGTCTAACATCTGGTTTTAGCTTTGGTTGAAAACAATATTAATTTGTTAAATTTCTATTTAATAATAATATTCATAATTATTTAATAAAGTATAAATATTTGTATAATTCTTATATTTAATTTAATTTTCCGTGTTTTTATCAATAAAATTAGTGTATAGTATAATATACAGGTATGACACGCTTTAAAAGCATATCTATTTTATCATTAAAATCAACAAGTACAAATAGTTCGATAGATAATTACGAAAAGAGTTTAACTTGTAGTTGAATCAATAATTGTACATGTAAAATTATTAACTATATACTTTAATAAATTTTTAAAATATTTTAATTAATTGAATTAAAATATTTTATTAATTAAATTAACTTAAAACATAATATAAAAATAAATTATATTTATTGCTTGCTCATGGAACAAAGTTAAAGAAACTAGCTAGTATAAACTTGGAAAAATATATATTTGTTATTAGTAATACTTAGCTGAGTCAACATGTAGGTAATGTTTAAAAATATTGTAATTGTACATGTGAATAACAGTTGCGCAATGCAAACACAATTGATTGCTTCTCTCATTACTAAGACTTCAATGACTTTTTGGTTTTATTCAATTTGATAAATACAACTAATTTTTATATAAAAACAACATGCTTCACACTAAATATAATTACATTTATTTTTGCTCTAGTAACAAATGTGTAATATTTGTTAGGAAAAAATTATCTAGCAAATAAAATGTACAAATTAATAACTATATTTTGTTTAGCAATGATTTTTTGTTTTCACTCAGTTTTAACGAAATGCGAAACCGAAGTGAAGACGACATCGGGTTTAGTGACCGGGAGTCGAAGTGTCGGACAAACTGGTCAACCCATATCTGGGAATACCATTTGGAAAACCACCGGTTGGCCACTTGAGGTTCGCGCCGCCTCAACCGATTAAAACGCCAATTCATGTAAGTTTTTAAAACTAACTTAGTAAATTCTAGATGAAGTACTGTATAATACAAATTATAATTATAATTATGCAATTCGTATTCTATTATGGTACATTTTAGAATAAATTCTGATTTCATAAATATAATATTAAACAACTACTGCATAAATCTAGCATGGTGTTGTTAATACGGAATACAAGTCATGTATGCAACCGAACGGCACTACCTATACGGCAGGACTGACTAACAAGATTAGTGAAGACTGTCTGTATCTAAACATATGGGCGCCGAAGACGTGGCGCGACAACAAACTAAAAGCCGTAATGTTTTGGCTATTCGGCGGCTTTCTCAGCGTCGGCTCGATTTATCAGATGCCGGCCTATAATGGCAGTGTATTGGCCGCTCACGACGTCGTCTTTGTCGCTGCAAACTATAGATTAGGCGCTTTCGGCTTCCTCTACGGCGCCGACAAATCAGCACCCGGCAATATCGGCTTTTACGACCAACTACTGGCGCTTTATTGGGTTTGTTTGCAATGCTTTCTAACACCTAGATAGTTTTTCAAAGCAAAAATAACATATTTTTACGCTTAGGTTCGAAATAACATCCATTTGTTCGGCGGCGACAAAGACATGATAACGATTTTCGGGGAGAGCGCCGGCAGTTGGTCGGGATCTGCGCACATACTGTCGCCGCTATCGAGAGGTCTGTTCCGGCGCGTCATTATGCAAAGCGGCGCTAATATGCACTATAAGGGCAGAGGCGTACTCACGCCCGCGGAAGCACTCGAAAAGTCGAAACGAGTGGCCGAACACTTCAACTGTTCCGTCGCCGACGACAAATGGCTCGACTGTCTGCGCCAAGTGGACGCATTTGATCTTGTTAATTCCAACGCCACTATTACCACTTACCCATTAGACGGCACGGATTTCATACCAATGTTTGCACCAGTACCTTCGAAAAGCATCAGTACAGTCTAGGTTTGTTTGGTTGGATTTTTTTCTTATTTTATTTATTGTAACAAGGGGTAATTTTTCTAGTTATTAATTATTATTATTATATAACATCTATAAAGTTGCACAATATTTAGCGAGTGTGAGTTAAAATAAATTTGCTAAAACTATGTGATAGCGGTGGGATTCGAACCCACGCCCTTTCGGACTGGTGCCTAAAACCAGCGCCTTAGACCACTCGGCCACGCTACCTTCACTATTAATAGGCGAAAATATCACCATGTATATCGCAAAGCCTAAATGAATATTTCTAAACTTTATATTATTATTATTATTCATAAATATTAACTTAACAATAGAGAAATTATATATTTTTACATTTTAATGTACCTGTATATTATTTATAAATGGCATAACATATATAAAATACGTCATTCAATGTATATACGGTAGTGTTGACCTAAATGTATATATTGATTGATAAGTTCTCTTATGCTGTATTTTAATGTGTAATACTTGTACAGTATTATTCTGCTGTATACTGTTTACTGACTTTTACACTGAACATGATAAAATTGTTTGGCAGACGTGGACATAATAGCCGGCGTAAACCGAGACGAGGGCTCGTCGATGGCATTGGGACTGTATTTCAATATCGACGACAACATCACACTAACCGACTTCAAGCAGTTCGTCAACATATCCGACGGCCTCTACCACGGCATCGACATCGCCGGTGCGATCGACCACTACCTCGAGGGCGTCGACACATCCAACTCGACTCAACTGAAGAGAGCGTTTTTCCGCTATTACGGCGATCTCTTCATACTCTGCCCGACCTATCGGTTCGCCAAACAGTTCGCACAGCAGTCGCCGCATCAAAAGGTTTACTTTTATAAGTTTACGTACGAGAGCGCCGACGCCATACTCTGGGGTTGCGATGAGCAGACAATGGGTATATGTCACGGCTCCGACATTGAGTTCGTCTTCGGCTCTCCGGTTCTGTTCCAGAATACCAGTGCGCGGATTGACATTGATTTTAGTGAACGGGTTATGCAAATGTGGACTCGTTTTGCTAAGACTGGGTATTCATGCTAGTTATGGTTCGAAAATATCAATAATTATATACCGTATGATTATTTGATCTTGACAGAAACCCCGACGACAGTTGGTCACAACTTATTGAAAAAACTTCAACGTTTGTCGCGAACTTAAACCCAAATCCGAGTGTATTCACTGATCTGTTTAAATCCACTTGTGATGGCGTTTGGAAACATTATTTCTAAAGTTCGAAACTTGCTAAATTATGCTATTTAAATCTATTATGTTTAAATTATATAACTTGATTTAATATTTATTTAGTTTAGTGATGTAGTTATTTGTATTTTTTTTGTAACAAACTGTGCAGGTTTTTACTAAATGTAATAAATATAAATATTTATTTAATTATTAACTTGATTAAAATATGTTGATGTATTTTTATAACGTGCAAATACGGTAATTGTTTTATATTACCGGTACATTATTTATTAAAAGTGATAATTAATGTGTATTATATAAATTTTTTAGAATAGAACAATTTATTAATTTTTAATATTTATACTTTGTTATTTTTAATTTAGAAAATAGTAAAATTTTTATTTTAAAACTACAATTAAGACAAATAAAAATGTGTTTTAGATGTATTAATAATAAAATTATAATTTATTTTAAAACACAAATTAACTTAATAGCTTAGCATGTAAAAATCACACAATATCTATTGTATATCAAGACTGTCATTCGGGTTGGCCAAAGCCAGGATAATTCCACCATTGTCTTATCGCGGGAAACCCGCGTGCAAAGCGCCTTCTGGGCCGGTGCACAGAACGTGGCATTCCATGACCATGACCATGTGACATATAAGACCTGACCCGGTATGGCGGGCGCCAACCGTAGCTCTGCAGGAACTGTGGGCGCCAGCCATAACTAGGCATTTGGTGCTGATAGTAGCCGTGATGTCGAGCCGGTGCGCTATTTCGGCCGAAGATGCGTTTGTTTATATAATTGGTGAATTTCTTCGCAACGGCCATCGGGTGCGCTGAACTGCTTGTCGTCGATGCTCCCTGTGCGCGCTTGGCCGATCGCAGATTCAGGTCTTCCAATGAGGCCGAGCTACTCGGCGCACTGGGCGCGCTTACATCACTAGCCGCGCTCGGTTGTTGGATGGGCACTGTTATGAGGACTGTTTTCTCCGGCTGCTGCACCACAGCCGGACTCGAAGCGGCGGGTCCTCTCGAAAACTGGTCTTCCAATGGCTGCGCGTTATCATTGCTATAGATATCGTACCTATCGTTGCCGCCGCCGGTGACGGTGTCGCGGCCGACCTCCTTGTAGGGGATGTACACCTGATCGCTGGCATAGCCGTCGCCGTGCCTTTCCTGCGAACTCGAGACCCCGTTTTCGTAGACCGTCGAGAAGGAGTCGTGTTTTTGGTACGACTCATAGCCTTGACATTTGCAATAATGGTTTTTAGCATGTATTTAATGGTCAATAAATTGTCGTTTGCTTTACCTCCGGAAACAAAGCTTTTAAAAAATACTAAATGAATTAAAATTAATTTTATATTCATTTTTTATCCGCCATTTTTGTCCCAAACAGATGTTGTTTTTTCTTAATTAATTAGAATGTTTTAACTTATTTATTTTTATAATGTTTATTTTTGCTCCGCTTAGCATTTAATTTTATTTACAAAAATAATTGTAAAACATTATTCTTTTGTGCATTTTAACATGTTGTATTTATAATCGCAATATTAAATTATATTTAAATTTTATAGAGGTATTTTAATAATGATTAATTATTATTTTTATTTGATGTAATTAATAAAGTCTAGTATGGTAGTTTATAAGTACACTTAATACAGTTTGGATTGTTTATACATTCTTAATTCCTTAGTAAAATTAATTATTTTAAATTTGTAACAATTTAAACTTATTTAGCATAAATATAAAATTATAAATCAGCATGAATTGAATTTATTCAAAAAATTGCGTACTTATTAGAGAAATTTTTATCATGGTTATATCTAATTTGTTTAGTGAAATATTGATTACTTTTCAATACGAGCGCAACAATAGCTGCAAACCGATAGAAAATCAAATGAGCGAACAGTAGATATGTATTTATGTAATAATCGGTGTCCGAGACGTCGAACAGGTAGAGCGGGAACGAGAACTGGCGTTCGGCGCACCGATCGAAGCCATACAACGCTATTATGAAGCACTCGAAGCAGAGCTTAAACGGCGATAACTGACTGAACATTTGCAACGAATAGTGCAGTTCTTTCGTAGGCATCAGTACATTGTTGAAGAGTACGAAGAATATGAGGAATGCGAGCGAACCGAAGACCGCCAGACGGGTGTTGTGCGACAAGAGGATGCTTACGAAGTGACCTAAACTTTGCAGAACTAACGCTCCGATTGACAGATAGAATGTGTAAATGAGATAAAAGTTATGTTTTTCTTCGTATATGTCGAGGATATACGAGTAGACGACTAAAGTTAGAAAAATCGGCGCAAATTCCACAATTGATTTCGACCAATAGAATGATCCGGTGCTATACCATGCTAAAAATACAGTACGATTAAAATAAGTTAGACTATCATGTATTATGGACAGATATTAATTAATTTTTCATAGAATTTATTTATAAACTTTTAAACAAAAATTCTAACATGTTGATATTTCTGCGAGTCTTTATGAGCATATTACAGAAATTATTATCCAGTTTAATTCCAGATAGACATTTTTGTATTAGATTCTATGATGTAATTTTTTGTTAATATAAATATCTTTCTAAATAAATATGATAATTATTGAATAAATATCTATATATTGTATATTTATACAAGTAACTAATTAACATATTCTAGCAGATTAGAATATCGGCACAAATTACTCACAATTTCGGCGTTCATTGAAAAACAATCTCAAGTCGATTGAGAATGTGATGGCAGTCGTGACGAACAGAAAGAAGAATACGATAGTGACGGCAAAAAAGTTGTAATTAATGCATGCCAATACCAGCCACTCGTCCTGCAGCTGCTGGTCTGTCTTCGCGCACGTGTTGTTGAACTCGTCGTCGAAGTCGATACAACCCGACGGACGGCTAATATCGGGGCTAAACATTAGACGTAAAGTGAATGCGAAGACAATATAGAGCGCGAACTGAACGACGAGAAACTTCCAGTGATTGCGAGCTATGGCTGCGATGTTACGACTCAACAGCAGTCGTAAGTCATGCCATGAAAAGCGTTTGTTTAGTCTTTGGATTCCGTTCGCGTAAACCGATATTTCGCCGAACAATCGCTCTTCGATTATAGCCTTTTGAGCTAAACTCGTTTTTTCGATTAATTTGGTTTTCACCTTTGCATCAAGCTTATGCACGGTTTTAAAGAGCAGTTCAGTCGACAATTTGCCGTCGATTTCATATTTAGACAGATATGGCTTTAACTGATTCGGTGGTCCGGCATAGACGGGTCGTCCGAAAGTCGATAAGACATACAGTTTGTCGAAAGTCATCAGAATTTGTTCGTTTGGCTGATGTATCGAAACGATTACACAGATTCCGTGCCTTTTCGCCACACTTTTAAAACAGTTAATAACCTTGGTAGAAACACGACAAGGAATTATTATAAGAAACTTTTGCCCGATAACAAAATAGAAATAATTTTTTAACTAATGATTTTTTTAGTATAAACGCTTTGAATCATTAAAAAATGTACTCATTAAACATAAATCGTGTTTCATCAATTATAGTTAAAATATAAAAAGCTACTTGTTTGATATTTAATTTGAATTAAAAATTTATATCCAGCATAATATCAATCAAATAATAAAATAATTCTACTGTTACTTGGTTTGAATCCTTGAGCAATGTAACATTTTCTTTACTCTTACATTTGCACAAATTTTAGATGAAAAAATAAACTTCAAAATATCTTGAGATATTGGGCGTTTAGATCACATATCAAGAATGTGTTAAAAATATACATGCTTTCCTTAAATATATAGTTGAAGAGATATAGAATATGTGAGTATATATGGGATAGTTATTGTTTGGCTAAAAAAGTATTGTTTGAATTAATTTGATTGGAAATCGCAAACCATTTTCGACGTATGGCTGTCGAGACCACTGGTCGGCTCATCAATGCATATCAGATTTGGCGTCACTTCAGCCGTCAGTTCCATTGCAATCACTATTCGCTTGCGTTCGCCACCCGAACAGTCGTCGACTGCTGTGTCGGCGCAGGAACTCGACAATAGAAGTTCGGACATCAGATCATTCACTTTCTTCTGGTGGTCGTAGTGTTCGCTACTGTTCTTGAGTCGCGACGCGTAAACCAATGCCTGTCTGACAGTCAAACCACTCATTATATGCCGATTCACGTCCTGTTCGACATAACAACTTCGGATTCTCTCAAATCGATTCAAATATATGATTGAATCTTCGCCTAAATGTCGACAATTGAGTCCATTTATGCATTTAATTAAAGTAGTCTTTCCGGCGCCGGAAGAGCCCATAACTGCGTTCAAAGTTCCGAATTCGAAGAATCCGTTCAGTTGAGAGAGAATCAGCTTTTCGTCACTCAATAGTGTTTTCAATATTTTTAGGCTTAAGTCAGTCCAAGCGATGCATATCTTATTATTGATTGTGTTATTACTTTCACTCAAATTACGAATATTTAAATAATCTTGCTCAATTAATATTTGGCTATTATTATTGTTGCCATATGTTTGAGTCGTCTTTTTGTCGCATTTATTATTTTTTGTGTAAACATAATTGTGAAAATTTAAAAATGCAAATAACTTTTCAAAATTAACTAAATCATTTGTTTTTAGTAGCAAGGTTATATATGTGATTAGCTTCATTAATATAATAAAACTTATTAATACGCAATAATTAGTTGATAACTGTTGAGAATTTACTCTGTATTTGCGTAGAATTATTGATGCTTGGTTCGATTGACATCGATCTAAGCCGTAGATTATAATTAAGCATGATTCAAAAACTCGCTTTATTAGCGATATGTGGCTAATCGGTTGAAACATATTTGGCATTTCGTGGATTAGGATAAGAAAGTTGGCAAACGAGCCCTGGACTAGGAATTGGGCCATCGCTGACAATAGGGCCACGTTTTGCGATTTGTGAAACAATAGACCAAAATATGAGCCAAACGTCTCGGCCACACAAAAGCCCAGGGTGATTATTAGACTGTAATGCACAATTCGGTGCAATTCGAACAACTGTCCGCTCATATAATACAATAAAAAGCCATAAATTGATGATTTGATAATTAGTGGAATATATTCCACTAAGTTCTTGGCGAATATATACGCGCTTATACTGTACCAACCTGTTTGATTATATCGACAAGTATTTAGACTAACTTGAAAGTAAAACTATTATTTTGTAATTGTCAGAGTAACACCAAATTTTAAATATTTCTAGCAATTTTTAAAAATTAATTAATCTTATATAAATTAATCCTGATATTATATACGAAACTAAAATAAAAATAGCGTTGTTATATGTCAATCTTAAGTTATAAATAATTTAATGTTATATAATTTATAAATAAACTAATTTATAGTTTAAAACCAACTAGTTAGATCAATTTTTGCACCTAGCACTATTCCGTATTAGTTTTTAATTTAAGCTAAAATTTTATTTACGACTATTAAACTTTCGTAATATTTATAATTATAATTAACACAATATTTAGAGATTAAATAATATAAGATTAAAGATTTAAGTAATTTAATACATAGAACTTACCATTTTGATGTTCATAGAAAAATGCGTTAATCTTGTTTAAATAAGAATTTGTTGAAATACACATTTGGACAAACAAAATAAAAGCTGCTGTAAAGAAGACGAACTGTGTATTCTGGATAAGCAGCTTGTCATCTTCTAGCTTTTTAAAACAATTACCGGTAGTATTTGAGCCATTAATATTAACTTGCAAATTGTAGCATGCGTCTGGTTTGCCTATATTCTTATTAAAATTATTCGCCATAAATATGGGAAAGAGGAGGTAGAACAAAAATTGAGCAAGTTGGCCTCTCCATTGATACACATATGACTCGGATATTAGGCGTAAACTCAAATACCAAATGTCTTTACACTTAAATGCTTTACTTCTGGTATTCACACCGTTTTGCGCATTAAATACAGTCTTGTCTTCACATTGCGTTGAAATATACGATTTCACCGATTCTTTCGTTTTGAGCATAACATCCGAAACACGTCTGTCGAGCGACTCATTCGCCGCCAATTCAAGCAATTGGTCGATCGGCGACTGATAATCATTGCATTCAATGCCGCACTCATCGAAGTAAGCGGTGATTTCAGTCGGCAGTCCGTCGTACAGACAAACGCCGCTAATCGCCAAAACATAGATCCTATCGAACATTGAGAGCATCTCTTCATTCGGACTATGAATGCTCGCAATGATTGCAATCTCGTAGGTCTTCGCCAAATCGCACAAACATTGTATAACCTTTGAGTTAGCAAGGTAAACTTTTTTATGCTTGATAGAATGCATTTATTCGTTAATTACATACGTTTTCGGCGGCGACCGAATCGAGACCAGTGGTCGGCTCATCGATGCACAACAGTTTGGGTTTTATGTGTTTTGTCATTTCGACGCCGATTGACAAACGCTTTTGTTGGCCACCACTACACGCGTCCACTCGAGTGTCGGCGATATTCCCGATCTGCAACTCATCGAGAATTGCCCGAACGTTGTCGGTGTGGCTGACGGGCGCCGATTGCTTCGAAGAACTGTTCTTCAGTTTCGACGCATACATTAGATTCTGTTTCGCAGTCAAACACCCGATTAGATGTTCGCTCGCGTGTTGGCCGATAAAGCATGACTGGCCAACTCGGCTGGAGTTTACGTGCACTTTACTCGCGTTCGATAATCCGCTCGTAATCCTCCCGTTAATGCAGTTAAGAAGCGTTGACTTTCCGGCGCCGGACGGCCCCATCAATGCGTTAATAGTTCCAAATTCGACGTAACCGTACAGTTGGTTGAGAACTGTTTTCTCATTGCGAGACATAAATCGGTTCACTGTATAACTCAAATCAGTCCACGCTATGGCTATATTAGTGCTCATTTCCGGGCGATTTACAATGTACTAATTGTGAGAATTTTAAGAATAATTTTTATTAGAAATAGATAAAGATTGTTTTGCTAAAGAAAAAGATTAGTTTTAACCAGACACTTTCTTATATACTTTTACAATGCAATTATTTCCAAATTAATTGATTGATGGATTGCATTTCGATAACACCTTGAGTTGACGGCTAAAACGTGTAATTAGGGACCAATTATTGAAACAATTTCACCACACTACAAATAATAGAAATGCGAACTATAATTACAAATAATTTAATATTCATTTTGTAGATTGAAATCAAATTTATCAATCAAGTGATTAATTGTAAAATCAAGATTATAAAATCAAGGCTTCGGGACTTTTTTTTATTTATTTTGAAACTTTTCGATGAGAGGCCAATTTTTATACAACTTTATTTGTTCATGTTACAAAAATTTATTTCTTTATTTTATTTATGTCAATCAAAAATTTAATTATGCAGTATACAGAGTAGTTGATTTGTACTAAGCTTTTGTTAATTAATATTTATAAGGGTATTTTTCAATTAAAATATTTTATTCATTTGCCGCCTTTAAGATATGAACTTGTTACTTTTCAGTACTTGTTTTGACAGAACTTCTCGGATATGCTGTTATAACTTGGAAGAGGAATATGGTATCCATACACTGATCGTACTACATGTATGCAGAAAACTCACTAGAAAATCACCTCAAAAACTTTATTTAAGTAATTAAAGCATTTATTCAACCCCTGAACATAAATC
>JAQIXC010000611.1:0-22626 GCA_034697605.1 Metabelba pulverosa | reverse complement strand
AAACTTACCACTCAATCACGACCTGCACGGCAAACCATTGTTGGGCCATAAGTCCAACGGGTTATAGCCGTCACAATTGATTATATAATCATCCACTAATATTTCGAGTTTATTTCAATTTTGCCATATAATTTTGCAAAACCTCTAAGAATTATTTTAAACTCAATTCGCTCAGGGTAACTAATAATTAAAAATAGTTTAAAAAGATGCTGGATTAAAACCAAAAAAGTTTAGCTTAAATAATAACAGTTCAGTATACGGGATACTAATAGAAAGCGCGATACTTAACAAAATAAAAATAACTAATGCAAATAAACTTGTTTATTTTAGTTTATAAAAAATTAACAGTTATATAGTATGTGCTACGAATAGATCGTATATATAATAAAGATGTTCAAATTTATTTCCCAAATTAAATTATATAATAATTTATACTCAAATTATTATTATTATACTTATTATTATATTATTTTATTACATATTAATAAAATACTTCATTATATTTTATGATATATGAATGCAGATTTATTTATCTAAAACAAAATAATTATTGATAAACAGTTTTATACATTCAAAAAATTAACTTGAACAATTAAATATTAATAAAATTATTTAACAGTTTAATAGCATGTGCACAAAACGACAATGTAGGGCGTAATTGTAACCAACGTAGCAACCGTAAAAACCTTGGCTTTCTTGAGTTACACGCTTAATTATTAAGTGCACTGAGCGGTTGCCGGTTTCGACCACGGTAACATTGTGCACACCTACTGTCGAGAACGTTTGATCTAGGACATTTTATAAATATATTTCTATTAATATATTATCGTTAATATAATTTTAATTTTTACTGAATAAATTTATTTAATATAGCTTATAAATAAATAATAATATTTTTGCGCACATTCACCAAGCTCATTCATTTCGAAAATAGTTTCGTAATCTTTGGTCACTTCAAGACCGGTGTAGTTGGCATTCGACGTGAAGTCCGTGTCTTTACATATGATATCGAGTGTGTCGTCGACTGTAAACTCATGTCCCGTCGATGTCTTGCCGTGTATTGCGTTTATTGTATAAACAACTAAATTATAAAATTTACAAAGTTATAATTACAATTTTTAATGTATAAGTACTTTCACATTTTTTCTATTCAGAGTGTAAAATTTACATAATATATTTATAAAAATATAATGTTCTTAAAAATAATTTATTATATTGATATTTATATAGAACTTAATTTAAAAATAAAACATTTAAAATAATTTTAAATAATTAATATAAAATCTAATAATAATTATCTTTATTTACTATAAAAATAACCTTAATTACAGTAAAATTTAATTAAAATTATTATCTTGTTTGCTATATTATAAATCAAATGTGCTACAATATTAAAAATAAACTTAATAATTATTTAAAACCAGAATATTAATTTAGTAATTCTTATATATATGTTTACCTTGATCATTGCTAGAAACGGGTAACATTTTATTTTTGCTACTCCAAACTATATTGCCATCCCTGTTAACAACTGGCCAAATAATTTCACAGTATAATTTTAACATTGTTTCAATAGATTTGTTATGTTTAAAAACAAAAAATTTTCAATTACCTTTTGAATAACAATTTGCAGCAGAAAATACGCATAAAATTGTTACAATTTTGGTAAACATTTTAAACATATAGTAAATAATTATTTCTACAAAATATATTTCAAATATAATACTAAAAATGTTTTTAAAATCTATAAAGTTAAAGTTATAAAGTTTTAATAAATAAACTAGAGCTATTTATATAAATGTTAAGATGTACATTTTTGATTTTTAAGACAGATAATTTTATTATTATAAGGAAAGTAATGTTTTTATATAATCAATTATAATTAGAAATGCTTTTTGTCAATATCGCTTATGGCACAAAAATTATCTTGATTAATATAAATTTAATCAATTAATTATTGCACTTTTACTGTACTTTCTAATCTAAGCAAGAGTACTGTTTAATACTGTTTACTGAGTACTGTTTTTTAGATATGATATCAAGTTTCTTTCTTAATTATTATTTTATTTATAAATAAATAACTTTATACATATGAGCTTTTTATATATTAATTATTATAATTTTTATATTTTTTCATAACAATTTGTTTATATTAATAAATGAATAAAATATATATTTTACAGTAATAATTTTAAAATTAATAAATAAATTTTATAAACAATATAAAAATAATACAATGCAGTTCTAAATATATTATTTATATAGCATTATATTATGCTTCTATTAGAAAGTAAATTTAGATCTTTAATTAAAGATTATTTTGTTACAAGTGTATTTTATCTTATTATGATGTTCTATTTTATAAATTATATAGTAAGTTTAACAAAATAAAAAGTGTGATTAGCTTTTAAAGGCCGCATGTTTTAATTACAAAGCATAGTTAATTTCTTAATTAATTTATAATTTTCAAGATAACAAAATAAAAATATTTATTGTACCTTCGTACGATTTGTATCTTCGTATCTATTGTACAAATACCAACCTTGATAGTTCAATAAATAAATGCCTATATATAGCGATATAGAATTAAACACAAGTTTATAACACATTACATTAAACATAATATTATATAATAAATATATTATAACCTATTATTTTTAACATGTTTGTCAAAACTGTAACTATTTTATTTTTATTTTATGTGAGCTATTGTCACTCGACTAGTAAATAAATTTTTAAAAATAATTTATATAACATTATTGTTTTATTTAAAATTGCATTAATAAAAAATATTTTTGTTTAGTATGGCATACAAATGGCAATAAAGTATTGTATAATACGTTGGAGATCGCAAACGTAAATATCAACTTCTCATCTAGTATGTATAATTTATAGTAGATTATTTTAAAATACTATGTATAATTTAACAATAATTATTAATTATATATTTATTCAGTCATATATAACATAAGTTCGATACACGGAAGCGAATCGACTGGATATGATTATAGAAACGGCGATACAATTGATATACAGTGTAAAGAAATAAACTACGCGACAGATGACGAATACACCGGCATATGGCTCGAGAAAGATGAGGAGACATTTTTTCGAATGAATAAAAATGGAACTTGTAAGTTCTACTAATTTAATTTTTTATACGTTGATATATATAAATTTTAAATATATTTTTTCTACTTTGATACGAGGAAGCTTATCTTAAATAATTAATAAAATTTTCAATTATATAATATATATGCTACAAAACACAATCGTGATAAAATAACAAGTTGTATAAATGCAAGCTAAAAAGATTATGCATTCTAATTTGTGATTGTCACATAAGAAATTAGCATGAATACATAAATGTGTAATATCTTATAAATAGCTTTTAATTATGAAAGTTTTATTCCTAAATCAGTCATATAAAATTCAATTATAAAATAAACAGTTGTGTTAAGAATGGAATAACTTAAATATTAAATTTATACATGATTAAATTTATAGTTAAAAAGTGGCCAGCATTTGGGATTACCGACGTTGAAATGATATCGTTAAAGGAACGTTCATTGCACGTATCAATTATGAATGCTACCTACAAGAGTCAGGGTGAATTTTCATGTTTTATTGAGTTTGGAGGCGTCTCATATGGCAAATCTCGCACAATGTTGTATGCTTGTTAATTGTATTGTTATTTGTTAAATAAACAAGATTATGAAAAATCAATAAAAAATTTTTAATTATTGTAATTTCATGTTATGTTTACTATTAAATATCTTTATTTTGTTAATAATATTTTTAAATATTAACTTATTACTATTACAATAATAAATTAATAATGTATTTTGTTAAAATTTATAAAGTTTTTTTTTATAAATAATTGAAATTGTATATGATTAAATACGTTATATGTAATTATTGTAAGAATATTCTTGACTATTTTGCATACTCTATTATTCGTACTACATCTGTATTAATAAATAATGATGATAGTTTATTAAACGTTAAATTATAGGTAAACACATTATTCCAATTTATTTACAATAATAATATTAAACAATAATTTTATTTATTGATTAGTCTATTTTGTTGTTGAAAACAAGTATTTCAATGTAAATTAAATATTATTTACAAAAGTTTTGAAACAATTATAATGTCTATTTTTATAGTTGAATTATATACTCAATAACATATGTTGCAAATATTGATTTTTATATTAGTGAGTTGTTATACTCTATTATCAAACTATTGGGTGTTATATTGTTATAGATAAAAAGTAGTATCGGTTTAACTCTTATATTTCTCATAATATTATTACAAATTATATATTAAATTAAAAAGTAACTGTTATGTTTTATAACAAATCAAAATGTATATATTTTTGATTTGATATATACGTAAATTTTGTATCTAAATTACTAATAGGCGTTTTAAAAACGTTAAAACAATAAACAATTGATTATAATTTTAATAAAAAATAAACACGCCTAACAACAAGCTTATAGATGAGTGTTAAGTTTTAAAAATCATACATAAAACTTTCACAGATTTTTTTAATTTTATGTAAAATCTATCAAAATATTACAGAAAATGAAAATAATAGCACTATACTACTTTTTGCCTACAATAATTTGATACGCGTTAGTATTTTTATTTAAATATAAATAATGTAATATGTATATACAGTATGTAACACATATATATTTATATTGTATTTAAAATTTATTTGTTCATTATAACCTGGTTTCGGATATTTTCCATAATTGACTCTTGTTATCACAATCTGTTTAAAATACCTCTCATATAAATAAGTAGTTTGACAAGTTTTCTATGTTTGCAGGGAAGTTAAACTTAATTTCTTTAACACTGTTTAAAACTATAACATTAAAGTGTAAACAACTAAGCACAGTATAAAGATTTAATGGTGGTAAGCTTTATTGCAAACATAGAAAACTAGTCAAACTACTTATTTATATGAAAGATATTTTAAACAGATTGTGATATCAAGAGTCAATTATGAAAAATATCTGAACCCAGATTATAACAAAAAAATATAATGAAAAATTACCAAGAAGCTCTGTTGCAATTAATTCAAATACTTTACACTGTTATAAAGCCAGATATTTATCATAATGATATAACATATGTATGCAATAAACAAATAAATAACACGTATAAAGTTATAATATCAGCACATGGGGTAAGTTATATTTTAAATTGAAATTATTATCAGTATAAATTTATTTATCATTTTCCAATTATTTCTATTTATATTAGAGTCATCGAATTTATTTTGCATTTTTTTCCTACTTGATTAAATATATTAATTGCAATTTAAATATACCGATACAATTTTCAGAAGAACGTTGTAATAAAGTTAATGTACATATTTTAATAAATAAACAAATTAATAAAAATATAGTTTAATATAAATAAATATTTTTCAACATAGTATACTATTTGTTGGGCTGAACCATTAACTAATAATTTATTAATTACAAATGATTACGTACCAATCGAAGAGTACACTGTTGCTATATTAAGCGTGTTAGAAATTGATTCAGACTTGTCGTATTTGTCGCATTTTAAATTATTTACATTTAATGTATAGTATAAATATTTAATATAATAATAAATTATTATAAAATTGTAATAATTAATTTATATATAGGTTTGGTTATTATTTATTTGTTTTTGGTTTATTATATCTATAATAATAAAACAAGTTATTCGACAAAATTCTGCTTTTATTCATGTTACAATATATTTGATGCAAAACTATCTTACTCAACCAACATGCTATTATACGAAAATGTTCATAAATACAAAAATTAATTTAAAAATTTTAATTTTATTAATATATGTATGGCTTCTCTGCACAACCGTATTGTCGAAAGCATTCAGCGGTTTATTACTGAAAACGTATTTCCGATACAAACCGACGCTAACTGTCGACACATTGGAAGACATCGTCGATAGACCCGAACTACTCGTCGCCGGAAAACGCGAATTAGAATATATTAAAGCGATTAAACCAAAAATATACCCAATATTACGCAAAAAATTAGTTAAATACAAACGACATCGCAAATTAAACTACTCGGATAATTTATATTTTCTAAATAATCATTTTGTTAATGATGTTGTCGACAAAAAAGTTGTCATGCTAATTGGCTCACATAGTCTTACAAATGTCAAGTCTTTTTATTCGGAGTACAATTTAATGGAATCAAAAATCAGATATTTAAATCAACTTTATTATTTTCTATTAAAAAAATCATTTACTCTATACAAGCACATTTATAAAATGTAAGTGTTGCATTTTCATTTATTTAAACAACATTTAAATTTTACAAATATAATCAATTTCATATATCATACATATTTCAAAAATTATATATTTATATATCTACAAGTATATATTTATATATTAAAATTTTTATTAAATGTATATTTAACATGCAACATATTTAAATATATTGTGTGCAAAAATAAAATCAAAATATCAAATTAAATATATATTAATTTTAAAAGCTAATTAATTTAATAATTTATATGTAATTATAAAAATATAATTTGTAACATGTTTTTGTTTATTAGCATACTGCATCTATCTGAAAGTGGCTCAAAAATGTATCACGAAAGAGTCTTACTGTTAGCATGCGAGATATATGGAAATCGAGCACGAGCAAGCAAACTAAATGAATTCCAAAATAAACAAATTCATTTAAATGATATTTTGCGTGGTCCATTTCTATGTTTGATAATTGGCTTGTTAATTAGTTTTATAACTTTTATATTCGAACAGTACATTAAAAACTATAATATAAATTATTAATTTATTAATGATTAAAAATTGAATTATATAATAAGTTTTAATTATATAACAAACAAATATTTTTATACGATCTCATAGATATATATTTGCAATTATAAATTATAATTTAAAAATTTATTATTTCTAACTTATATTGTTTTTAAAAATGTCACTAACGATTTAATATTTCATATAATATTTATTATTTAATTGTTTATATTACATATTAATTACAAAATAAATAACAAATTTAAGCACTAAATATACAATATGAGTATATTATATATAAATTATGTATTTTATTATTAATAAAACTAATTTATATTTTATTAATCTCTGAAAATATACAAATTTATTTTTACAGATAACATTAATGCTTTTATTATTAAAAATTATCAATTTATACTTTTTATTAGATTATTTGTAAAATGTTATTTTAACTATGTTTCTTGCCTAGATTTTGTCAATAATTGAATACAATAATATTACAAAGATAAAACATTTTACATATAAGAATAATTATTGTATTTTGAATTATGATGTAATTAAAATAATTAATGTTGCATACACATTTTTATTTAAATGTATTTTATTATAATAAATTACTTCATTAAGATTATTGCATATTTTAAAAACCGATAACATTAATTTAATAATATAACATAACATTTTAAATTCTATATTTATATTTTAAGATAAAATTAAAATGAATCATTAATTTCATTATAAAAATGGATAAGGGTTTATATTTAAAAATAATTTTTGCAATAACCTGTTTGTTTGGATGCGTATATCAATTATACAAAATAAATAAAATGTATTTTTCGTACAAAACCACAACAAATGTTATCTATAGAGAGGAAGACGTGTTATTGTTGCCGGCAATTACGGTATGTTTTTGGAAAATTGATTTATTGCCACAAAATGTTATTGATAATTTTAAGATAAATCAAGATGATACAAAACATTGGTATTTATTGTATAACATGACAATAAATGATCAGATAAATATTTATAACCATGTAAACTTGCCATTTAATTGCATAAATATAACAGATAGTAAAATTTATTCAGTTTGCAATGAGTTGCTTGCTAATTATACCACACGTATTGATGACGAGTTTATTTGTTTTACATTGTTTAAAAATAACTTAAAATCTATCTGGAGCAATTATTTATACCTGCAATTTGAAATTACAAAATATCTCAATGATAAAATTATGTACATTGCAATTCATTCAAATAAGCTTTTTCAATGCTATAATTTTAATCTAAATTTTATCAGTATTAAAATTAACAATAAAACAATGCCGTTTTTTACCACGTATAAAACTATTGTGAGCTATATGCATCGTAAATTCTGCTTAACATTTCAACAGTACACAGATTGTTTGCAAAATTGCAAAATGCGTTATGATAGAAATTTATTACATTATAACAATAGCAATCCTAATTTGGCAAGCTCATTTGACAAGAAAACTTTAATATGCATTGAAAACAACATGACAAGTTTATTTGATAGATTTAATAAGTGTCATAACAAGTGCATCCGCTTGAGCTGCGAAAACAATTTCTATATTTATACAGTGGACAAAAATAAGTTCGATAATTATGGTTTTTATACAGTTGTTTTTAAGAAACCGCATTATCCGACAACGGTTTACGAAATACATTTGAAAATATCGTTTGAAGAGTATCTCTGCCTCTCGTCGAGTGTATTGAGCCTATGGTTTGGGTTTACTATTTTAAATTTTACCAATTATTGCGTTATAATTGGCAGAGTATTTAAAAATTATATTGTTAATTTTTATATTCGCGCAATTGCAATCAACAATCAATTTTTTATTAAACAAAGTCACACACATGTAATAATAAGAAATTAGCACATTACACAATTATTTAAAATTAGAATCAATTTTAATATATTATTAAACTTTAAACTATAATTTTACCTATATCTATAGCTCTTTTATATCATAAATAATTTTAATTAGTATATTTTGTTTACTTTTATTAACTATCTTAATTAATCAAAATAAATCATGCTATATAAATTAATCACATGTAGTATTGTGAAAAGCAATTTATTTTTAATAAATAAAACATTCGTGACCGAAATAATTTAATAAAAAATATTTACCAATATTAAATATTAAATTATGCATTATATCGGAATTATTACTATTATTTTCAAGTATAATTTAAAAATAAATATATTTAAAATTGAAAATTTTTAATATACTGTATATATATTATACTGTATAATTTATTCAAAAATTTATTGTAAATAATATTTAATTTTATTAATAAATATATGTCTATCACTTTTAAAATAAAATTTAGTTATTTTGACATTTATAAAAATAACAATCTATTAAATAATATTTGTATAAATTATGCTAATATTTTTATCTTTGCCATATATAAATTAAACTAAATTATTGTCATAGTTTTTCAATACTAACATTATTGCTAATGGATTTGCTAATATTTATTAAAAAATAATTTCTGACAAAATTAGTTATTAATGCTAAAATAATTTTTAAAATATAATATAAAAATAGAATATTATTAAACTAAATTAATAAATATTTATATAAATATTTTATTTGTAATTTATTGTATAATTTAGCAATTATATTTCATTAAATAATTCTGTTAATATTTATTGCAATACAATTGTAATTATTCTATTTAAATAAATATATTTATTATATAAAATTATTAATCAAACAAAAACTGCTAAACAAAAATTCTGAAATAAAATATAAAGAAAATATTGTAACAAATATGCGAATTCACCCTGCCCGATTATTACCGCCCGAAATGCAAATCCCGTCGGCGGACAACCATTTATATCGAATCGGTTTATGTCTCGAAAACAATTGCCGACAAAACCAAAGCCGAACTCTCATTCATACGCCGGCTCTCGTCTTCACTGCAATACTCGTTCAATTAATTAAAGTTATTATTGCATTATTGCTAGATGATCGTAATACTACCATGTTAATAATAATTGGCGATATTAGGCATAAATTAAATATTCGAATTATTGGCAATATTATATTCTTTCTATTTTTATTATTTCCATTGCTGTCACAAATTAATTATTACTATAACTATATTAATGGCATTAAACCGACATTACTCGCTGTGTTTGAAGTGATGGCGGGTTTGAGACTACCTATCACTGTAGGGCTAACTGATGAGATAAGCTTGCTAAGTTTAATTAAAAAAACACGCACTATAATTAAAGTGATGCATATTCAAAGCGGGTTTATCCATCCTAGTTTAAATATTCCATTGCATATTTTTCCATTTATACTGACCAGTACAAAATATATTATGTATATTTTTATTCTACCTAACTGTCTACATTTTATGCTAATGAGCTATTATTGTTTCAATATTATCGCATATCAAGTTGTTTATTTGTACCTAGTTACATGTTATTTAAAAATTAAAATCGGATTAATAAATCAACATGTTCAGTTGATTATTAACAATTGAAAATCTAATTTTAACATTAAGCGTGTTTTATTTAAATATTCGAATATTATTTCTGAAATTAATACGTGTAATCAAGTTATATTTTCAAAATTCTTATTAAATACCTGGCTTATATTTGGCAGTTTTATTGTGTTTATGCTGTACATAGTTGCATTTGGAAACATGGTTTTTATAATCAACATTATTGTTACATATATTTTAATAATTGTTTTAATTTTATTTATATTTATTATATTCACCGCCTCTTCAATCAATACGTTATTTAATTATTCATATAAACTATTGAATAGATTATTCATTTTTAGCTCTATTTTATTTACGAAAAGTGTAAAAATTAGGCATTCTAAAATTTCAATCAATAACAAAATAAAGGGTTTTTAAACATGTTACATATTTAATTCATTTTAATTATATACTATGTATTCCTCTAGTTATTATCTTTAATATGTCAAGTTGGCAAAGGAAAGGTTGGATTTACAGTTTGGAAATTGTTCACGGTTAATTACTTCCGTTGCTATGAGGTATGATTAAATAAGCATATTTAAAAAAATTTATTTATTGATATATTAATTTAAACATTTAATTATTATAGATAATATCAATGCTATTTTTGTTATTATTAAAAGTCATTGAAATGCAAAGAAAATTATAAATTATATTAAAATAAAACATATCTAGATTTATTTAAACTTTTTTTAAGTAATGTAAATAAATATGTAATATTTATAGTTTGTATATAAATAAATGTTTATTTAAACTTATTTTTACTACATGAATAGAATAATAAATAATTATTTAAAAACATTATTTCTGTGCTATACACTAATTTAGTATTCTGATTTTCGTTTAATTAATTAAGAATATATTTAATTTTTGTAATTTATATATTAAGATTTTGTGGCATTTTATTTTAGTTTAAATAATTTTCAATAATGAACGGAACAAAAGCGATAAAATTAGCAAACAAATAATATTTAAATGCAATTGCTAGTTAAAATATATTTAACCGAATTAAACTTGTTGCATTAAAATTATCTTTCTTGAGAAAGAATTTGTCTGGTTTAAAATAAAAACGTTGCCAATGAATATCAATTCCAGCGCATAATACTCGCGATATTCTATGATTATAATAAAATGCATAATTTATCAAAAAAATACAACAGATATTTTGGTAAAACATTATTTTACATATCATTAATATCATGTTGATAACTTGAATGTTTATGTAATACAAGGGCATAGAAATCAGTAAAGAAATTTGTATCCTGGTTAACAGGTGACACAACCTGTTGGATCTTATACTCGTGGAGTATCTGGTTCAATTCTCGTCGCTGTAATACAACGAAGTATTTTTTCGGATTATTTAGTAGCATTTGTATTCCCGCCAATAGACTGTCTATAATTATATAATGATTTTCAATGTCTCGAAAATCGTATTTCTAAATAAAATAAATGTAATGTTAATTTTTTATTTTGTAAATATATACAATTATTTAATCATGAAAAAATGCTTATTAGTAATAAGTTATTACCGATATTTGTAAAATATTATTCTCAACATCGTCAATAGCTAAATATTTAAAATTATGATTGATCATGGCAGTTTTTAATTCATCAATTGTATCAATAGTATCCGTATATCGAGTGAGGGTTAAGTCGGTGTAGAGCTCTCCCGCATAGAGTAGTCGTAATACAAATGACAACAAAATCCAACTCAACATCAGTTGTCGGAGTGATGTCGGCGTTGACGACAGCCGATTAATTGATTGCCCGAATAGAGCCGATAATACCGACCACTTGAGTGGAAAATTGCTAAATATATTTTTTAATATTATATAATTTAATGCAAAATATAAGAGAATAATCGCCAATAGTATTGACCAACCTTCTCCACTCAATGGTTGGAATAGGGATGACATGTATTGTCGCGCTTCAGGTATGGGCGCAGAGAATGTAATCGAATTCATGTCATAGACTCGAGAATATGCGATAACTCGAGCTCTACTCGCGGTCACACTTATACGACCGACACCTATATCGGCGCTCTATATATTTTAAACTTGTTAAACTGTAATTTAAATTAATTTTACATGCTAATTACGCGATTAATTATTGTGCCAATAACGCCATTCCAAGTTTTGTTGGGATACTCGTAGCCCCAAGTATTCTGACAATCATATACTTCCATGCTAAAATTCATGTATTTTCGCAGTATCAAAATAAATTGGGCATCGTAACCGGCGATTTGCATTGAGTTGTTGACAAAATCCATGAAAGGTGGGTTCTTAAATATTTTATAATATTATAATTGAATTATAATTTAATCTTGTTCAAATTTGTACCTTGTTTGTTGCCAAAATTAATGTTTTCATATGAAGATTGGTTAACATTATTAATCTATAGTATTCGCTGAAAATAGCCTAAAATATTTAAAAATATATGATTTGTTAAAGTTAGACCAACATATAGTAATAAACTATACAATCTAGCTTAAATATTAACAAAGCATTATGTGTATAAATGTGATTGCATATTAGCATTTTATCCATTAAAAATTGATTTTGTATAAAATTCATAAACGACTATTTATTCAGAAATTTGTGTAATGCATATAATATGTTAAACAAATATACTAAACTATTAAATGGTTTGAAATGAATTTAAAAAATAAAATACTTTGCTTTTCTATAAGGTCAAGGTGAAACTACCTTTGCAGTAGTAGCTCGATACATGTGTTTCGGGTTACATTTAACAATAACCTTTCATTGATAGCCGCGTGTTAATCGGTTAAACCCAATAATTTTGTTCCGATTCTCGTCGACACAAAATGGCTAATAAGCTTCTTTAGGAATGCAAAAAATTGCATTGTTTATATAAGTAACATGCTTATTTTAATAATTCACGAACTCTACTGACGAACAATAGGGGTTAATTTATTAATAAGAGTGGTTAGTTGCTTTGCTGTAATAATAATTAATTGTTTTAATATTATGGCGTATCAAGTCGCATATTTGTATCTAGTCACATTTTATTTCAAAATTAAAATAAGATTAATAAATAAACATGTTTAAGTAGTAATTAATATAAAAAACATAATAACATTAAACGAGTTTTATTAAAATATACAACAGCTATTTCTAAAATTAATAAATATAATCAAGTTATATTTTTAAGATTTTTAAATAATTACTAATATTTGGCAGTTTTCTTGTATTTATGCTCTACATAGTTGTGTTTGATAAAATGGCATTTATAATTAACATCATTGTTACTAGTTTTAATAATGGTTTTAATTTTGTTTGTATTTATTACATTCACTGCCTCTCCTATATGCGTAAAAATTAGGCATTCTAAAATTTCTAACAAGAACAAAATAAAGGTTTTTAAAGCATAATTTATATTTAATTTATTTTAATTATATACTGTGTATTTCTTTAGTTATTATCTTTAAGATGTCAAATTGGCAACAGTAAGATTGAATTTACATCTTTGAAACTGTTCACTCTTAAGTATTTCCGCTGCTATGAGGCATGATTAAATAAGCATGATAAAAAATTATTTATTGGTAAATTTTTATTGATTAACAATAACAAAAATTACATAATATAGATATTCTAGACAACTATAAAAAGAATATAATTACATAGCAACTAATATTTAAAAAATAAATGTAAAAAGATTATTTTATGAGTAAAATAATTTAAACATCATTAATTTTATTTTATATATAATTATAGTATTTGATTAAAATAAAAATAATCTAATGTGTTTTGAACTATTTTGTAAAACAACTATTATATGTAAATTGAGTATATAGTAATATTTTAGAATAGTACAAAGATAATAATATTGATTTGCTAATATGATAGTTATTTAAATATATACAGACTGTTGTTTTATTATAAAAACATTAATTATATTTAGTATTTATATAAACAAAACAATTATTAAATAATTAATAATGGTACATCAACACATACGACCACTTAGTTTAAAATAAATATTCCATATATTGTTTTAAAATACAATTTACTATGATTGTATCATATAAAAATAATGGATAACTATCAAAACTCGATTGTTGAACTAATAAAAATATTTTATACACTTATAAAACCGGATAATTATAAAAATGGCATTACATATGTGTGCAATAAACTAATTAATAGCACGAACGAAATTACCATTTCAGCACATGGCGTAATGATCAATATTTTTATCATTTAAACATTAAACATTATTACTATAATTTATTTTTATTATTTATTTATAAACTAGTAAATATAATGTGTATAACTTACATGTAATTTATTCAGAGTCACGGCTTTTACTACGCATTTTTTGGTTACGTGGTGAAATATATTAATTGCAATTTAAACATTCCAATAATATTTACCGATGTACAGTGTAATCAAGTTAATGTAAATATATAATTTTTAAAAAATCTGTATTTTTGAAGTTATTCTTAAATTAATTATCAATAATTTATGTTTGCTAAATTATCAGTTTACTATTTGTCTGTTTGAAACAATCAAAAATGCATCAACAGTTATGAACAAAGATTGCATACCCATAGTGGATGAATACTCGGTTGTAATTTTGAGCGTGCTAGAAATGACTCGCGATTGCTCGTATATGTCACATATAAAATTGTTTTCAATTACGGTAAATTTATAATCTTATCTAGCAATATATATTATAATGTTAATTATAATAATTGTTTATGCCAAAATTATGTGTAGCTATTATTATTATATAATTAAAATTAATAAGAATAATAATATATTATATAAAATAACTATAAATACTATTCATTTATAAATGTATACTAATATATATTGACTATTTAATTATAACAAAATAGATCTGGTTTGTTTACTCTGCCTTATTGATAATTTATGCATTAATAATGAAACAATTTATTAAGCAACAATTATGTTTGTATTATGTAATGATTAGTCTATGGCAAATTTTTGTAAATCAACAAACTAATTATTATTCAAAAATATTGACTAAAAGAAAAAGTATAATAATTTCCACAATATTTGTATGGATTCTATGCACAACGGTATTGTCGAAAGCATTCAGCGGTTTATTACTGAAAACGTATTTCCGATACAAACCGACGCTAACTGTCGACACATTGGAAGACATCGTCGATAGACCCGAACTACTCGTCGCCGGAAAACGCGAATTAGAATATATTAAAGCATTGAAACCAAAAATCTATCCAATATTACGCGAAAAAGTGCTAACATATGAAAGAATGCGAAAACTCGACTACACAACTACTATGTACTTTCTTAATAAAAATTTTATTAATGATATCACAAATAAAAAAGTTGTCATGTTAATTGGATCCGATAGCCTGAATAATATCAAACACTTGTACTCTCAGTATAATTTAATGGAATCGCAAAATAAATATATTTTTCAATATTTGTATTTATATATAAAGAAAACATTCAAACTACATAAATGCATTCATAAATTGTACATGATTAATTATAATTCATATTTTTATTTTATTAAATTAATTACATTTTATATTTAATAGGACAATGAATTTTATTGAAATTGGCACGCACATTTATCAAACTAGAGTCTTAGCATTGGCAAGTGAAATTTACGGAAACCGAGCTAGAGCATTTAAGCTAAATAAATTTCAGAATAACAAAATTGTATTTGATGAAATCTTACGAACACCGCTAATTTGTTTGATTATTGGGTTATTATTTAGTATAATTATGTTATTATTTGAAACAAATAATTTAACAAAAATTTCTTACATTATATACACATATTACAAATTAAAATTTTTATTTAATAATAATGCTCATTTATAAACTTATATTCATAAATAGTACAAATTGCAATTTATAAATATACTGTATACACTTAATACAAACAATAACTTTGTTTAAGTAGAATTCTATCAGATATGCACTTTATTTTAAATACAATATAATAATGCATTGTATTGTATAATAATGCAACTAAAAATATTAACTTAACAAAATGTACATAATCAATTAAATAATATATTTATTTTTATTATTATTGTATATGATTATAATAAAAAAATTTGTAAATTATTTGTATTATACATAAAATAGAAAAAATTGTTATATTGATAAATAAGTTTTGCAATTAACAAATTAAATAAACATTTATGTCTTTTCATATAATAATATATTTTAATAAATATTAACAAATAAATTTTAATAATCAAACTTTAGTTTAAAATTCTATTATTTTTTATTACTGTTTTAAAAATAAACAGAGATCTTTATATAAAAAGTGTTTTTGAATGTACAGTATAAAAACCTATATAATATTTGATAGAATATAGAAATATGTTGTAATAATTTATAGATTAAATTATAAATGTAATAACAATTAAATCTATTAATAAATTTAATTAAATAATTATTTTATTTACATTATTTTTGTTGTTATATAAAATTATTTTCTAAAAACATTTTAATTATTATTCCTAATTAAATCGTAAACAATTATTTTTATTTTGAAAAAATATTGGCACATTATTAAAGTCAATTTATAAAATTAACTTATTTTTCACATTTAAAATAATATCAAAAATATATTTAAATATTTTAAAATTCTTACGAGATTCTAACGTTTATTATATGTTAAGAATTTTAAAATATCTTTTAGTAAAATAAAACTAATAAATTAACAATGATTAACTTTAGTTTAGCTTTAGTTGAAATAGTAAAAATAATGCTTTCTATTGCAAAAATAGATTTCTATTATAATGATATAACGTATATTTGTGATAACTATTATAATATAACAGATACAATTATAATATCTACATTTGACGTAACTAAGATATAATTAAAAATTTTAATAATAATTTAACAGGCAATTATTTTTTTGTTAATCTAGAACAACGGCATATTCTTTCGATTTTTTAGTGACATAATTAATTTTCTAAAATGTAATCTAAACAGTGCAATAACATTTACAGCTAAGAAATGTGTTGATGTTTCAAATGTAAAACACTATTAATTATATTTCGTAATACATGCTATATATAATTATTTGTAACTATCATTATAATTGCAGGGTAATTTTTGCTTATTTGATCGATTAAAAACTGCACACATTGTTAAGGACACCGATTGCATACCGATTAACAATGAATATTCGGTTGTGCTTTTAAGCGTGCTAGAATATAAAAACAATTTATCATACTTATCTTATTTGCAACTATTTTCGTTTGAAGTAAGTATTAAATATATTGTTAAAAAATAATATATCTAATAAATTATTAACTTCATTAATTTATAAATATTATATTCAGTACTATACTTTGCAATAACATTGTTTAATTAAACAGACATGGTTAACATTCATTAGTACATGGATTATAATTTCGATGCTATTTAGATACTTTAGCGAACGTAAAATTTCATTCCTAAATATATTAATAAATTTATTGCAAAATTTTCTAAATCAATCAACATGCTTATGTCAAACATGCCGGGCTAATTCTAGCAAGTTAATTATTTTATTATACGTATGGCTGATTGGCACCCGAATAATGTCGCTCTCATTCAGCGGTCTATTACTGAAAACGTATTTCCGATACAAACCGACGCTAACTGTCGACACATTGGAAGACATCGTCGATAGACCCGAACTACTCGTCGCCGGAAAACGCGAATTAGAATATTTGAAATCATATAAACCAAATATCTATAATAATCTATCTAAAAAGCTGAAAATATATGAAAAATTACGACATGTTAATTACACAGAATTTTTATTCTTTCTTCACGAAGAGATACTTGATGATATTAATGCGAAAAAAGTAATACTGCTCACAGGTTCGCTCGGTGCTGTAAATGTGAAAAACTTTTTTTCAATGTATAATTTCATGGAATCCGATACAAAGTATTTCAACCAGTACATAAATTTTTACATTGATAAAAACTTTTCGCAACACAAGCGTTTGCATACGGCGTAAGTGATTAATTTATAGTGAAAAACAATATTATTTTATACAGTCTTATTCAAATAATTTTATGTGGACAATTAGTGATAATAGTTAATAATTGTAAAATGTTTTTAATTTTTTAAAATTATTTATAACAAAATTATTATAAACCAGCTAAGTAATAAGTAATACCTATTTTTTACAAAAAATTATTATAGTATATTTTTGTATAATAGCATATTAACCTTAACTAAAATTATTATTTAATATATTATATAATAATAATTTTAACATAATAATTATTTAATATTTGTTTATTAAAAATTTAATTTTAAAATAACTAATTCTCGTATAACTATTTATTTACTTTAATAACAATATAAAATTTTGTAACTATATAGTTTAATTATTATATTTTATATTTGATTTAATATATTTACTTTTGTTCAAATAGTAATCCAAAATATTTATTAAACATATAGTTAATTTTTATTATATATTAATAACTAAATTACAAATAATTTAAATTTTGTCTTTTTGTTCACTAGTGTAATGAGTCTTGTTGAAAATGGATGTCAAGATTACCAAATAAAAACATTGGCATTTGTAAATTGGTTGTATGGGAATAGAGCGAGATTGTGCGTGCCAAAATCAATTACAAATCAAAATATTAATTTAACGCATTTACTAAAAGGGCCATGTATAGGCTTGCTAATTGGTATTGTATTTAGCGTGATAATGTTTGGTTCTGAGCTTTTCGTATAAATAATAACGAAATAATTTAATCAATAATTTTTTTACATTTAAAAACATATACTTAAACTAACATACAATTTCATTTAACATTATAATTTTTAATTTCTACATACATAATTAAAGCTACACGTGCCAGTAAAAGTAAAAATTTACATATACATAAATAGTTTCTTAATTCTATTACTTAATGTGTAATGTAAAACTAGCATGAAACCTTACGGTTATAACTTATTTATGCAAACAGCAAAACATATTCCTAAATCAAATAAACTATAACTACTATCACGATCTGCTGCATCAAAAAATTATATAAATTTAATCATGTCACAATTTGTTCGTATATTTGTCCTGTTGGTGATTGTAGTCGCAATTACGTTCACCGAAATAGGTATTTTTATAATTGGCATTGTTTATTTTTAGCCGTATTAATTAAACAAAATTAAATATTAAATTTAATGTAAAAATTTCGATGATATATATTATGTTATATACTGTATGTTATTATTATTTTTTTTGCTTTTATAATTTAACTAGATGCTCAGTACGGACGCTATGGGCGCGGCCGGGGAGGCGGGGGACGTTATTACGCTAACGATTTCAAGTCGGACGATCCCATGTGCTTTAACATCGGGTGCAGCGAGGACAAAAACTGCTGTTAACATGTTAAATTGCTGTTAACATTTACGCAATTAATTGTACGTGTGTATTTGTTTATTAGCAAAATGTATATTTTGTTAATTTATTATTAACTTATATTGTTAATATTGTTTTTTTAGGCTGAAGTAAATAAACTGAATAAATTTCATATTTGTAACTTATGTTAAATTAAATTTTATTGTTTGTTATTTAATTTGTATTTTTTAAATAAAATATAATAAATAATTTGCATTTTTTGTTGTCATTTTATTATAATTTTACAGTATATCTTTGTTAATTTTATATTGATGCTTTTGTTCTTTATTAGTAATTATATAATTTGTATGAATAGGCCAAAACAAACAACGTAATTAGTTATTAGCAATTGTTGAAATATGCTATAATAGTTAAAATAGCTTAATAAGAATATACAAGTAAAAAATCTTTCAGTTTAAACTGAAATTCTATTTTACTGCGCAGTTTAATATATATAGAAAATGAGGTGATGTTTTTATTGTAAATTTATAGATAGTTTTACATCTTACTTAAATTTAGTAAAACATGTCTCATATGTTAATAAAATATAATTACTTCTTGAGTTATATATAAATAATATTGTTTTAAAATATATAAGTAATTATGCTTACAAGTTTAAACTTAAAAACAAGACTGCCCAGTATGATGTTAATACCTTTGATTCTATGTTCATAATATGTAGCAATAATGTTTAAAATAGCCTAGTAGCCTAACTATTTTAGCCTAGTAGACAACATTTATAAATAGTGATCAAACCATGATCATCGATGCAAATAATTTTATTATCACAAAAGTGCGACTATTGGCTTGTGGTCTAGGCCAAGTGTCTCGTAGACCCACGAAACCGCGCCAGACCTTGAACTCACGACCCAGTCGGTTTGGTTGCCGTATGCGTTAGTCGGCACACCTTCGGCCAAACCGGCTTTCAATCCCAATCGGCCCATCTCGTCTTCGAGTTGTCGGCCAATTGGCGAACTCCTCTCAATGTTGAGGTCAGCGAACACAGACACTTTGTCGCTTTGCTTTTTGAGCTGCCGAATGAAATCGGACAACTCCATCACAGCCGTTCCCTTTGGATACTTCGGCGACATGTACACCCCGACCAGGATGTGACCGGCATATTGCACGGCCAGGTACTCGATGTGCGCGCCCGTGCATTCCAATGTCTTTTGCGCCACTATTCCTTTGAACTTACTGCTTTGGCCCATTGAGCAGTAAAACGTTGTTCCCATTGGGCGCGTTATATTTGCCGCAAGTTCGGCCATTAGCTCAAACCCGGGTAGAACGACGCCATTCGCCTTCGTTTCTACAAATACCAACACTTCTGCCGCCGCGATGTTTCGGTCGGCCAGAAGATCATCGAAATGCGTCGCCAAACATCCGACATTAAAGTAGACGACTGCGAGTGCGTTCGGCTTCAACGGCAGCTCTTCATCCAAGAAACGCAAATCGAAAGTGAGCGGCGCCTCCTCTTCTAGTCGTCGCATCTCCTTGACGATAGAGTGCTCGGCTCCGCGCCCCACAATAGGCCGAAGTTCGTCGCCAACGAGGAAGAGTCCAGATGCTGTCTTCGCACGACTGAATGCGGTGTAGGTCTTCGACAGATCCAGTTTGCGAGCCATATCCACCACGACTTGATCGTATGTCTGCCCCTGAGACTTATGAATAATGATGGCCTCGGCTGGTACTACTGGGAACTGGCGCCGACTAACCAATACCAGTCGACTCTCAGTTCGCGTATTGATGTCGCGAATGACGCGCAGAATCGGAGTTAAAAGCCGGTCACCGTCCCTGCGCTCCTGAAATACCGATCTTGCCGCCGAACCAACTCGGCTGGCCTCAAAGTCGAACCATAATACCTGCACTTCGTCTTGTGCGTTGAAGTCGACATGGCGAAGAACACCGCTCGTGCCGTTGACAAGACCTTCGTTGATGTCGATGTTGGTAGTAATCATATAACGAATTCCGACTTTCAAAACGACTGTCTTCGGCAGGCCGTATGTCTTCTGCGTCTACATGTGCGCGACCGATGCCAACGCGCTACATCTGACTTTATAGCTCATCGGCTGCGCAATATGGTTGGACGCCTCCACTGTGTAGCCCGGCTCCGGCGACTGCTCCAACGCCAGACGGTTATATCTGTCGACTTGCTCGTTAGTTGAGAACAGACGAACTGCTTTTGCCGGCAACTGATCACTCGTTTTTCCAAACCTTCAGCCGTAATAATGAATCTGTTAGGAGCCCTAAAATTCCAAAACTAAGCCCAGCCACACATACAGCATAGAAAAACACATACACCGAATACCAGCAGCTTAGCTCCCCGTCTTCCAGCACCGGCAGGTCCTGTACCATTAACTGTTTATAAATTCATATCTCCCATATCAGTTGCATTAAAATTCCGAAACCCTGTCCAGTTACGTATACCCACTAGACTAGCACGTATACCAAATACCAGCGGGCCAGCTCCCCGTCTTCCAGCACCGGCAGGTCCGGTACTCTTAACCACATATAAATTTATATCTCCCATACCAGTTGCACAAAAATTCCGAAACTAGCCCCAGCCACGCATACAGCATAAACCAGCACGTATGCCAAATACCAACAGGCCAGCTTCCCGTCTTCCAGCACCGGCAGGCCCGGTACCCTTAACCGCATATAAATTCTTATCTCCCATACCAGTTGCACTAAAATTCCAAAACTCGACCCAGCCACACATACAACTTTGACCAACACGTATGCCAACTACCAACAGGCCAGCTCACCGTCTTCCAGCACCTGGAGGCCCGGCATCAAACCATATATAAATTCATATCTCACATACCAGTTGAATTAAAAATCCAAAACCTGGCCCAGCCACGTATACCCACTAGAGCTGCACGCATACCGAATACCAGCAGCTTAGCTC